>JAADXL010000706.1:0-19079 GCA_023337755.1 Pythium aristosporum | reverse complement strand
TCGCGCACTGAAAGCGTGGGATGGAAACGCTCAATAGAGTCCAACTTCAACAGCAACCTCAGTGAGGAGCCATGCGAGAATGTGTGTCAACAAAGACGAAGGTGAGTGCTGGTCTTTGGGCCGTGGATGAATTTTGATATTTTTAACCAATCATGCTTTGGGTCTGACCATTCGAGCCAAACTCTGAGTGGGCTAATTAGGCAGTTTCCATGAGTTGATAGCCCATCGGAGCTAATTGTAATGTCCAAAACCGTCTGCTCCCTTGCTGCCAAACTCTCAGCTCCGCTTCGAGAACTCGTACTGTGCTTCAGCCACAGCTCTTTTTATGTGCGATATGTCAGTGGGGTCGGAAGCTCGAAGCCGGCCCAGAGGCAGAGCAGGTTCCCCATTCATGGGGTTTCGCTGGTCGAGGGTTTGTCCTACTCGGCGCGGACCCCGACGAGATAGTCAACGTTACACTTGAGTGCGTAAACATTCTTTCGCTCATCTTGCCACGGATCTGGCACAGCGTACATGTTGATAGGCTCCCCCCTCGCCTAGACCAAGTGGCTGTCGCTGCCTCGTAAATCTCTCCTAGCTCTCTGGTCAGTGGGTACCACACGACGGTCATGCTAGCGGTTGCTTGCGAACTGTTAATGATTGCCTCAAAGTAGGTCCATTTAAAGTAGTGCGGTGCATGGAAGCTCCGGCCTCGCACCGTGACCGCTGGATAGTGCAAATGCCACAGCTAAATACTAATATACCTGCCCCGTAGTCCACTGGCACAGCGGGGGCGTCAATTGCGAGCCCGCAACTGAAGAACGACCGATCTGCTTGACTTCACGAAGAAACATGGAGCACGCCAGTGTAGAAGCAGAAAACAACTTCAAGAGAGATACGTTTGCATCACCTTGATGCATAAATAACAGATAAACGACTAGGAAACTATTTAGAAGGCATCACCATATCGCGAATCGCGGTCATATCGGTCGGGCCGCTGTATGGGCATCTCTGCCGAGAGCCGTGGGTATTCGGGCGTACCGGGCTCGAGCATGGGCACGTCAAAGACTGGCGTGTCAAGATGCGGCACCTGATGGATACTGGGCATGGACCCCGGCGCGCCACCCTGCGACTTGTTGCGCGTGTCCTTCCCCGCGAAATACCGGGCGTCCTCGCTGCTGGGTGTGTCTTCTCTCACGTACGAGTCGCTCGTGCGGCGCCACATCCACCAGTAGAGAAATGCGCCCACGAGCAGGGCGGCCGACGAGCCAATGATCCACATGACTGGTTGGGGCAGTAGCTTCTTGGGGGCCTTGGACGGGTCACACATGGCCGCCTGTTGGCGTGCCGCGTCGAGCGCCGGACTCTCACAGAGCGATGTACACACGCAGGCGTTGGCGCCGACGCAGAAGCGCATGTCGGGCGACGCCGCGTCGAGGAAGATGGAGCTGTTGCACTGTTTACAGGTCGCATCTCCCGAGTCACAATACGTGACGGCCGTGGACGGGAAGATCCAGTTCTGGACGGCGCTGCTTTGAGCGGTTCCGGACGCGTTCCAGTAGTCATAGCTGGACTGGATCAAGAGCGAGTTGTTGAAGAAGAGCTGCGCCGTGCGAAAGTCGAGCGATTCGTTGTAGTGGAGCGCACTGCTGACGCACCAGCCCGTGGAATTCACCATGCATCCCTATTTAGGATAGAATCCAGAGTTGCATGAGCTCTCAGGATTGAATCGGGCGCGGTCCAGAACACCGGACAGCGTCCAGAGAGTAATATTCTCGGGGATCATGACGTACCGCAACGCGAAGGCAGGAGCTGCACGAGCGGGGCTTCTTGCAGCCCTCTTTATCGACTTCGGCGGCGTTGCGCAGACAGTATTCGTCCTTCACCTTCGTATCGACGTCCTCGTTCTGCTTTTTGCCCGAGAAATAATCGAAGTATGTCGACCCGACCATCGATCCAGAAGACGATCCCGAGCTGGACATTGAGCCGCTCGAAGCCGCGCCTCGAGCGGCTCCTCCGACTCCCCAGCCCGATCCAGAGGAGGACGAAGACGCCATGCTCGCTGAGTCACGTAGTGAGGGGCACTACGTCTTGTTCTCGATGGGACCACGCTTATGGACGGCGCGTTGATGCGTCGTGGATAATGACCGAACAAACATCACGCGGCCTTCTTTTCGGGACGCTGTCCAGAGAAAACAACCAACAACTGGGCGATCACCAGTTCACGCGGCTGTGATTGGTGGAATGCTAGGTTCGACTGTCCAGATGGTCCGGTCTGATCAGCTGTCAACTATGTAAATAATCTCGAACTGGCCCATCGCTTTCAATTTATTTACATTTTTGATGCCCATAAGCTTTTCGTCCCACATGTCCTGGGCACACATGGTACATGCGTGAGTCATGGGGATGTAGATCCTTTACTGCTCTCCTGGCGATAAGAAGCTCCATGCACCATCACGAACAGGTACGATGAAAGATATTTTTTAAATAAGATCAGTTTGCAAGCTGCACGGACCAGAGTATCTCAGAGTGTGTGGTTGAGCGGTGCGTCCTGGGCGGTGGCCTCCAAGAGGAATCGCGCGAGCGTGCCGAGCTGGGCGTGGAAGGCCTCGAGCTCCATGGCTGAGAAACTCGTGGACGAGACTTTACACATCTTGAGACAGGCGTGCGGCGCCACGCTTTGCTGCGCGCGGGTCGCGGCGATCGCGTCCATGTCGTGGGCGTTGAGACTCACGATCGCAAAGCGGCCCGTTTGCGGGTGCGCGAGCAGCTCTGGCGCGAGTGGCCCCGAGTACAGTTTCTCGCAGCAGATCATGCGCAATGCGTCGATTTTCCACGCGGCTTTGCCCGAAAGCGACAGGCTTGCGGACGGCGCTGCGAGGAGCTGGACCACGCCGTTGGCGTCGCGCAGCAGTGCCGTCAAGCGCGGGAAGAACACGCTGCAAAACACTTCGGTATACGTGACCGTCGCGTCGCTCACAAGAAAGACCGGTCCGAGCGACGCTGCGATCTGCAGAAGCTGAATTGCTGCGTCTTCGATCGCGTGGAGCGCGACCTGGAGATCAGGCGTCTGCTGGTACTGCTGCTGCGCGACCTCAAGACCTTGGGCCGTCTTGGAGAGCCCGAGCCGATCGGCCATCCACTTGGTGGGCACGAGTACATTTTCCATGTGGATCACAACCGCGTGGTTCATGGTCGTGGGCACCGTCGCTGGAAGATGCATGGCGAGTCCACCATTAAGCAAAAGTGGCGCGAGCTGCTGGAGAAGCTCAAGGTGCTTGCTCGCACCGCCGTTGGCGAGCAGCGACTGGAAGAATGCAGTTGCGGGGACTGGAAGACCATTAAAAGACACCATTTAGTTTGAAGGCGTTGGGGGAGAAGTGGGCAGAGACGAGTGAGATTGGGAATGGCCTCTCTGCTGCGAGGCTTCTCCCCGACACGCATCCCATTCTCGTCTGTGGAGATGGTGATCCTGCAGTGGGACGAGACCAGCACTCTCCAAGACTATCACTCACGTAGCAAATCGGAATCGCACGTATCAACGAAGAGTGATGGTCGTAATGTTTTGGACGCGGACGAGAATTCGCTAATCGACGCCGGCGTCTTGGGCGATGGGCAGCACAGCACTATCCGCCTCACCATGGCTGGCTCGTCCACTACGTAGATCTCCATGCCTTCGATTCTGACCGCAAGCTAGAGTCATGGATCCTGTTTCCATCACTCGATCGGTGCTCGGAAGTCCACATGCCGAGTTGTTGCTGGTTCACATGGCTACATTCTCGTAATGACGGCATTCGTGGGTGGCGTTGGATACGCACCAGTTCTCGTGTCTGTGGAACCACAGGTCTGTCTCATGTTCCCACCTGGATCTTCAAGCACCGGTACAGTACTATAAGGCTCATGCTACGACATAGTACGACCTTGAACTCCCTCCTTTTGATCTGCGGCTTCTGTGAACTCGGGCGGTTAGCAGGCATACGTAAAGGGTTTGCATCGTTTGCTCATTATCTCCTATATGAAATTCTAATCTACACCAGACAAAACGCGATTTTCGCTCCTCTAGAAAGTGAGCTCCCCATCACAGCTTATCCATCTCGAGCTCTTCCTGGACAGACGTAATGAGTCCCTGGAGCTGGGCCTGAAATCCGTCCAGCGACGACGTCGCGCCGTTCGCGACCACGGGCATCTGCACACTCTTGACAACAGCAAACGGCGCAATATCTTTGACGGCTGACGACGCCAGAACGTCCAGTTCATCAGCGCTGACCGTGATGAGGCGGAAATTGCCCGTCTCGGGTCGCAGGAGCAGCTCGACCGATGTCGACTCGAAGCAAATGTTCTGGAACGCGTCCACTTTCCACGTGGCCTTTTGCGCGAGCGTCATCGACTTGTCCGGAAGCCCCACGACCTTGACGCGCCCGCCGCACTGCTGGAGCGCCGTAAAGAGCCGCGGAAAGAACGCCTCGCACATGGCCATCACAAACGCCGTGGTCTCGTCCGTGAGAATGTACACGGGACCAACATTCGCTGCGAGCGTGAGCAGCTCCAAGATGCGCTCTTCCATCTGGACCATCGAGTCGCGAAGCGTGGGCATGGACGCGCAGCAGAACTGCGCCTGCTGGACGCCCTCGAGCGTCGGCGTAAGTCCGATCCGACTGGCCATCCACTGGATCGGCGCGAGCACATTCTCCCAGCTCATGACCCAGGCCGTGCGGTTCATCATGGAAGTGCCGTCCGTGCTGCTCATCATCTCGAGCATGTCGAAGTCCGATTCGAGGCACTTGAGCGGTATGTGCTGGTACTGCTGGAGCTGGCGCACCCAGTTGGTCGTGCTGGTGGGCATGAAGGCGCACATGGCTGGCAGGGAGAAAGAGAGGGAGGGGATGAGAGACTTGCTCGGAAGCTGGTGGCTTGTCGAATGGCTCTCTTCCACCTCCTCTGGCAGACGGCGCAATGGAGATGGTCGGATCAGAAGGGGAGGACTCTGGGGAATGGATTTTGGAAGCCATCATTCTGCTGTGACTCACCTGTGACTCACTTGTGAGATTTGAGACTTGTCCCCCAAAATGGAGAAAATGGAGAAAATTCTCCAAATCTACCTTCACTCTCTCCAAACTGACAAACACTCCAGATGATCTGATGGCCGTTTGACCTGATTTCTGGCGGGCACGGTAGCTTTACGTATCCGCTCATTACATCGTCATTCACCTGGACAACTGCTCTATGAAACGAATCGGCGCCATTGACACGAGCGGCTTCTTGTGATGTTCTTATTTTTCTTCAAGTTTATGGTTTGTGAGTCTTTGCACCACCAGCGATGCTGGATCGACCGAGGGCGGCTTCAACTCGATTTCTCGCCCCTCATGCGGTCCCTTGCGTCTCGGCACCGAGTGAAACGGGAAATCGGAGTGTGGAGACGATGCCCGATGAGCATGGACACGATGACACCCGATAGGCACATACACATCCAAACGTGAACTGCAAATCGTTGACGCGTCTAGAGACTGTACTCGTCCCGCTCCAAGAGAGCTGGCGCGGGTTGGTTCCGGTAGCTGTTTTGCGCAAGCGCGAGCTTCTCAAACTGCTTCGCTTCTTGATCGAGCTGAAGTTCGGGCGTGAAGTCGAAGTCTTGGAAGAGCCGCCGGTCATCTTTGCCGCTCTGGGGGCGAGAGACTTGCTGGGCATCCGAGTCGAACATTTCGAACCCACGCTCGATATCCGAAATATCCTGCTCCGTGAACGCCTGGGGGAAGTTGGATGTATCTGGGACACCCGATGGGTCCGTCGTCGTCTTCGGCCGGAATGGCGGGGCCAATTCTCGGCGCTTCATCTTCTCCCAGTCCACAGTAGAGAAGAACGGGTGATCCTACACAAGAATGAAAAGGTAAGTACGTGCCCCTCATGACGCAATTGCATGCGTTGCTACGTACGAAAATCTCCTTATCGCCACTTGGTCCGGAGCCCAGACGTTGCTTCGGGTCACGATGGAGAAGACGTTGGATCAGGTCGCGCGCCTTCGGGGAAAGGTAGTCGGGAATGACCAAGTGCCCACGCAGAATGTTGTGGAACAATTGCTTTTTGTCGTTCGTGTAGAACGGTGGCAGCCCCGTGAGCAACTCAAATGTCAGCGCACCAACCGAGTACCAGTCGAGCGCAAAGCCGTGCCCAGATCGCGAGAGCATCTCGGGAGCTAAGTACATGGGGGAGCCACAGAACGTGTTGGCCGACGTGTGGTCTTTGATGCCTTCCTTGGAGATACCGAAGTCGGTCAACAAGCAGTGGCCCTCGAGATCCATGACAACGTTCTCCGGCTTGAGATCACGGAAAACGATACCCTTCGAGTGCAGGTGCGACAGCGCGAGCGCAATCTCACCAATGTAGAACGCAGCCTCGGGTTCGGTAAACGCCTTGCGCCGCGTGAGGGCGGACAGCAAGTCGCCACCACCGCAGTACTCCATCACCAAGAAGAGACGATCTTGCGACTGGAATGCAAAGTAGAGCGTCACGATGTACGGATGGTCCGAGCATGCTTGCAACGCCGCCTTCTCAGTGTGGATGTACTGTGCCTGGTTCTTCTGGACGATCGCTTGCTTGTTGTACGCCTTGAGTGCGTACCATTTGTCGCGGTTCGATCCTTTGCCACGCACCAAGTACACCTTCGCGAAGGCACCTCGACCAAGCACCTTGACGAATTCGAAATCACGCGGACCGAGCGCCAGGTCTTTTTGGTACTTGTTCTTGAAGGCAACGTGTGCGACCTGCGTATCGTTGACGTCTCGGTTTTCGTTACGCGGGCGAGGCGGCGCGTTGTTCGTAGCGGCAAGCAGTGCCCCACTGCCCAACAGCACACGGATTGGGTGGCCAATCGGAGACAAATGGACGGGGAGCGAGCCACTGGCGTTCGGTGCGTCAATGCGAGCGCCGTTTGCGATCAGTAGCTTGGCGATCGGGATGTTGCCAGCCTCGGCGGCCATGTGGATGGCACCATTGCCCATGTGATCGGTCGTGTTGGCATCCGCCCCTGCAGCAAGAAGTTCCTCCGCGACCCTAATCGCACAACACCGAATCGTCAGTAAGAACATCATTCTCCAACCCGAGGGCAGAAAATCTAAACGTACTTTGCGTGGCCAGCCTGACAGGCAAGATGCAGCGGCGTATAGCTGTCGCCATTTCGGGCAGTGTGGTCGGCACCACGCGCCAACAATTCCTTGACAATGTGGACGTGGCCCATGCGCGACGCCAGATGGAGCGCATTCGCTTGGTTGATACCCACACCATTGACGTCGACCACGTTGTCGCGCAGCAACGTCGAGATGAGGTGCCAGTTGCCAACCTCCGCTGCGTCGAAAAGCTGAATCTGCTTCTTCTTCACGTCGCGCAAGTCGAGGATCATCTGCGGTGCCGCAGCGCGCTTGCCGCCAACGGGCACAACCTCGGGTGCACTCGCACCGTTACCGCCGCCATTCATCTCGAGATCGTAGATGATTTGGTCCTTGATCGTGAGCTGCTCGCGCAACTGGCGATTCTCCTCAAGTAGTTGCTTGATGACCATATCTTTCGGGTCGGACGAGATCGCGGCGCCGCGCACAATCTCGTGATCTTCGAGAATGCTCGGACGCGAGTAGTCCTCCATACCTCCGCCGCCACCACCACCGCCGCCGCCGCCGCCAGTACCATTACCACTGCCGCTGCTGGGCTGCGTCGCATACATGGGCGGGCTGCTGTTGTCGTGGAAGCTGCCGCGGCCGCCTGCCGGCGGGCGCTTGAGCGCATTGATATGGGCGCGGATCGCCTTGAACCAATCTTCCATTTCCTTGGCCGTGCTCGCCTGCGCAAACATGCGCTTGTTGGGCGTGACGACTTCGAAGCAGTTGGCCTTGTCGTCGATCGTGCTCTTGCGCACGATCGAGTCGTGCGTGAGCTCGAGCTCGCCCTTGAGGTGGACAATGTCTTCCTTGCCCGTGTTGAAGAAGCCGCCGCCCTGCTTGTAGTACGACAAGTGGCCTTCGGCGAGCACAAAGAACCGCTCCTTCCAGTTAGCGAACGCGTCCATAGACGACATGGCGCGCTTCGTGAGGAAACCAGTCTTGCTCGCGACAAACCCGTTGGGTCCCAACGCGCCGTTGCCACCGGGACCGCCGCTGAGGCTGAAAATGCTCTCCTGCTCGCCGGCCCGCGCCGCCGACGGCGTCGTGCTGCGGCCAAAGCCAGTCGACCCCATGTGGCCGATCGTCGCGCGCCCCATGTACGGCGAGTTAGGCGTCGGGCTCTGGCTATAGTAGTTGGCGCCATTCGCGCTGGACGTCTGGGCCGCGTCCTGGCTGTTGCCGCGGCGCCGGGCCGACTTGGAGAAGCGCATGCTGAGGCTCGGCCGCGACGCTGGCTGCTGCTCGTTCGCGCCGAGAGATCGTCCCGACATCCTTTGTTAGAGAATGACGGGGAACCGCAACTGAGTCGGGACTTCTTCGCGAGGCTTCCCGTGGGCCAATTTCAAGCGGAGTTGCACGACGCGCAGTCACTAGAACGCGCGCTTCTTCACGGAGACAAATGCGACAGCGCACGTGAGCAGGTGCGGGAGGAAACGGGGCGTCGCGGCGGCGATTCTCCCCTCGCGTGTCGGCTGCCGATGCGTGGGGCTTGCACTGACTTCCAAACTTGAATATCAAAGGGGGAAGCACGCCACGGACAAAGGGGAGAGAAGGAAAAGGAAACGAGGGCAGGGTTCAACGAAAACTACGCCCGTAAATTACCGAGTAAGTGACGACTGTGCATTTCACGTCGCTGGGCGGACGCTGTAGAGGCGAAAAATTGCACCGGAATCTTTCACAACCCATCTCATTTGTTTCGTCTCAACCTACCGTCTTTTGTGCAACTCGGTCGTTCTGTTTGCCAACTTTTCTGTCTGTGTTGTTTGCGAAAAGTTAGGAAAACCCATTCGACAGGATTTGGACCAATCATATCATGAAGCGAGTGGCTTCACAGTCAAGAGGCGGCACCTGCGTCATGGGCGAGTCAGCAATGACACATTTCAGCCGCTGAACTGTCCCAAGCGCCTCACAGGAATGGTTGTTCCACAAGTCCATCGCCCCAAGCTGATAACCCCTTCATAGTATTTCTCTCTGGGTGATGAGATCACGATGGACTTGCCATCCACTGGTACGGTAGATATTGACGCCGATTGAGCAAGTATTGATTCGTCGAATTATGCGAGCATCTCCTAAACCGAACTGGAGAGTTTTGCGATAGATGGGTACAGTACGCCTTCATGTCATCAAAAGAGGTGGTGTCGCACACGTGAAATGTCTCGTGAAGACGTGCCAGTACCGTAGTGTTCTGTCTGGGTCGATGGTGCCGGCACGCACCCAACCCAAGAGATGGGGTGCTGGTGTCTGGGTTCTCCTTTGGGTCGTCGCTGCCGGACGCTCGTTACCGGAGATCCTGGCGCCGAGTGAACTTGAGAATGGAGAGCCGTTCATTCTTGGCACGTGTGGACCGCACGACCTAACAGACGCACCTGTAGGTTCAGGCGGACAGCGATGTGGTCGGGGTAGGCGGAGGCTTACGTACAGTCATATCGAATCCATCGCGAGCGAGGATTGCAGCGATCTCTTTGGGCTTGTTCTCCATGACAACGACCATGTAGAATACGCCATTCGGGGACAGCACGTCCTAGAAACAATTGAGGTTAGAAGCAGAAGAGCTGCGGACCAGGGGTTGCCGACACCCACGATACCTTAATCTTCGGTAATAATCGATCAATTACTTCGCGTCCATTCACACCACCAGCCCACGCTGCCTCAATGCCACTAAACACCACAACCCATTAGGCATGTGCACAAGGCCGAAGCAGAAAGCAAAGGCACTCACGTAGAGCCGACTTCACTCGACGGGGTCGGCACATACGGAGGATTGAAGAGCAAGACGTCAATCAATCCCTGTCGAACAATGCAATGGCTCAGTCAGACTCCAATAGTACTGTGGATACACATTCGTTGATACCTTTAGCCGCTGCTCGTAGCACTGAAGGAGGTCGGTGCGCACGATATCGAAGGCGTTGGCACCATTGATCTGTGCTGTCCGCGTGGCGACCTGTGCCGCCAGCGGATTCAAATCGGTCGCAAGGAACATTGCGTGCGTCCCACGGTTCTGCAGCTCGGTCGCAAGATAGACAAACACAGCGCCACTGCCGCAACTAGTACCCAAGCGCAAAGCCACAAGTGGTTGTCGGATGATCTGATCTCTTCACATTATTTGAAGCAAACATTGCGTACCCAATCTCGACGCAAATCGCCGGGTCCAGCTTCTCAAGAAACGGCAGCTCATCCTGCAGCGCATCTAGAAACAGAAATGTATCTTCGGCCGGCTCGTAGACGTCGCAATCGTAGTCCATATCGATCTCCGGCACCTTGGCCGGTGCCATTTTCGCCTCCGCCATCGGCTTTCGTTTGCCAGGAACCATAATGCAAAAGTCCTACTTTCAATGATGCTAACACAATATTAGGCATTGCAACCTACCATACACCAGCATTATGTGTCCCACTCCATATCTGTCAGAGTCTCTTCAACTTCAACCTGCAGCAAGAACGCTCCTCCTGCGTGACAGCGAGTGACGATGGTAGGCAGTGATACTTGCGGCCACGCATTGTGTGGTTCACGTGAGGCGAGTCTGTCATTCTCAGACGCCGCTAGCGTGAGCTGCAATCATCAGAACGACCAGCTATTTCTGGTGTATCATAGCAGGGAGATCCGAACTCCAGCGCCGCGCGGGGACCATACGCATTTTGCATCACGCTAGATTCGCACCAAACGCCATGCCTCGCTCCGAGTACGACGATGATGAAGCCTACGACAGTGTTGACGAAGACGCCGAGCTGGAGCTGTCGTGCGCGCTCCACGACCTGGCCGAGCGCGTCAAGATGTTTGAAGAAAACATGAAGGGCCGCCTGCGCATCTCGGGCTTGGCGTGCGATGACGATGATGGCGAGGAGATTGGTGAAGACATCCCCGAGGTCGATGATGACCACGCGGGTGGTGGGTATGGGTATGCATCGCCGAAGAAGCAGGTTCGACGACGTGCGACTGGTGCGAAGCGGACCCAGGCCAAGCAGCAGGATGACGATGAAGAGGATGAGGATCAATCGGGCGAGGACATGGGGGATGAGGAGGAGGAAGAGGAAGAGGATAGCGATGTCGGACGAGTCGCTAAGAAAAAGAAGAAGCACACGCTCAACAATGCGCGTAACGAATGGGACGAGCGCAACGAGCGTGAAGAACTCAGTGAGATGAAGGACAACATTTCCAAGCTCTTACAGGGCTTCAAAGAGCAAGCCAAAGCCCTGGAGGCGAGCAACCAGTAGGACACACGACTTTGAATGAAAAACGAATTTGCTCTATGTAATATTGTATGATCTGTTCTTTAGAGTTTCTCGTCTGATCTATCTCGCAGTATGTTATCCTCCCCCACTCTTCATCTTCCAGTCTCTCGACACGAAGATCTCGACAATCGTTTCCATCCCTCAGAGGAGCTCCACTCTACGCGTCGAGTAGCTTGCTCATGTCGTCAAACGCCTCGAATAGGTCCTCAGAGAACTTGGTCGAGCTCGTGGTCGGGCAGGCAATCTTGCTCGAGATATGGAAGCCAATCATGTCTTCACCAGCAATCATGTAGCTCACGCCGTAGCCGTCCTCCGCAACAGGGCCGAAACCACCGCCCGGCGAGAGTGCATCCTTGAGTGTGAACTTGGAGCCAGCGAGCGCCTTCTCGACGAGCGGCCAGTGGGTCGTCTGGTTCTGCGGCTGTTGGCTGGTTGACAGGCGCCACGGACGACCAAGCGCACTCTTGAGGAACGGGGACTCGATACCAAAGCCCACCGAGGTACAGTACAGCGTAAAGAGGTGACGGTCGACGCCCTTGCCGCTCATGGCGTTGCGGTACCCATCTTGGTGAACATCACAGGCCTTCTGGAGCGCCTTGAGCTTGTCGGCGCGGGACATCGCCGGGTCGACCATCGCGTCCACAAACGCCTTGGACTCATCAGTCACGGGGCGAACAGTCTCGGTACGTCCATCGCGGTAGAGCCGTGTCATACTCGACTCGTACGTTTGCGTGATCGTGCCTTGGTTCTTGTAGTACGCGAGCTGCAGCGCCATCTGCACAAACCCGTCGGGCGACACGCGAAACTTCTTGATGCGTCCCTTGCCGTACTTTTCAAACATTATCACATTCAAGTCGAAGTCGGCAATCGACTGCAAAGCCTCACCCAGCGACTTGGACACGGCAAAGTCGAGTCCAGTGGAAATGTCCCACTGCAAGAGGCGGCACGTCGGCAGCGTCGAGGTCTTTTCCTTTTCCGAGACACACTTGGTGTTGCCATCGGGCAAGTACGGGTCTGCGATCGTCTGTTTCGTGACGACCCATTCCCATGAGTGAGCCATCGCTGGCGCATCGGCCCACGAGTGCTCTGCGTTGAAACCCGCGATACCATTCTTGTAAATCACCAGGCTGAAGCTCTTGTCAAACCAGCGGTTCGAGCCGCTGCCGTGGATGAGATCGCGACCCATCGAGCTCCAGTCCTGCACAGTATTGTCTTGCAGCGTCACGACAAACACGGCACTCTCAATCACGTTCAGCGAGCGCTTGTTGACGCCTTCAGAGAAATACTTTTCGCGGTTCTCGGCCCATTCGATGCGACCAACTGCGGTCAACGCCGGCAAATGCTTCTCGCCCGCCGTCGGCTCACCCAGACTATCCCCCATCGCCATGATGCCTTCAATCTGGCGCTGCATCTCGTGGAACGACAGCAGCTTGCCGCGCTCGCCCTTTTCAAACAGCGGCATCTTGTAGAATCGCCCCTTGTACTGCACAGCAACGTGCTTGGACTGGAACAGCTTGAGCTCGTCTTCTTCACGCCCTGGAATGCGCGTGCAGCCAAACATGCGCTGGTACTGGCTCATGCACAGCGGCACGATCCCGCGAATGAGCATGGGCGGCAACTTCTCACGATCCAAATCCTGCTTGAACAGCATGAAGTGGCGAATAAACACGGCGGCCACGGCGGCCTGGTTCGTGCTGGGGAGATACTCCAGGTTGCGCGCGGGCAGTCCGTAGTAGTTGCTGTTGATCATGAGCGACGTGCGGCCCTTGAGGTAGACGTACTTCTCCCACCAGTCCGTGACATAGTTGGGCGACCACCAGCTCTTGAGGTACAAGTACCACTGCAGCTTGGGGCCGTCCTTCTTGAGGAAATCCGCCGCCATCTTCTCCATTTCTTGGTACTCAGCTTCGCTCATCAATGGGTGCACGGACCGCAGTAAGCGCGTGACCGTATCCTTGAGCGGTGGCACGGGAAGCCGCGGAAGGGCGTCCTGAAACGAGTACGTCAGTGGGTTCGTGCCACCGAGCAACTTGAGCAGCGCGCCCCAGACCAGCACCGTCTTGCTCTTCTCCCGCGGTCCCAAGTAGAGCCAGCGGCGGTAACTGAGCAGCCCACGCAGCACGAGCCGCTGAGCGGCCATGAGCAGCAGTAGCCCAATAAATGCAGCCCACGCCGTCAGGTACGCGAGGTACAATGTCGGCGGAATGAAGCTGGAGAACGGAATGAGGAAGTTGCCGATGTGCCACACGACATACGCTAGCCACGAGTTGCGCCACCACGAGTCGCTGGGGGACACGAGCACAATGCCAATGACCGCGACGACCATAAAGACGGCGACCATCGGCGGCGCCGGATACACGCGGTTCTTGACGGCGCGTTCCATGTGGTAAAACGACCGCACGATGGATTGACGGAGGCGCCATGGCGGCGGGATCGTAAACGAGATGCGGAGCCCCTGGTCCGAGTAGAGCAGCTCCACGCCACGCTTGTGCTCGTCGAAGACGCCGATGGCCTGGTGGGCTTCAGCCATCTTCAAGTCGTTGGTTCTCCGGGACGGCGAAAGTTGGGAACTGACGTTGGTTTGTTGGATCGGGGTGGTGCCTGTCGCGAAGGGGTACCAATCAAGCCAACTTCCAACGGCTGAGGTTTGGTCACTGTTCTCACGGCAGGCGGATGGTGGGAGTTCCAACGAGACCCGTGCCAACGCCAACAGAACGCGAAGAGCTGATGTTTGCTGTCACTCAGTTCCACACCAAGCGACACGTCACTGGTGTTTTGGTTCGGAATGGAAAAAACCTCACCGAGAACATATGTTGAAGTTATTATAGCCAATCGACGTCATTGAAGTTGTGATTACAGCCAATAAAATGGCGTTTTGTGATACAACCAAACAACCTCACCTTGAAGTTCGTCGAGGTCGAATCGTGACAGCGACGACGAAGGAAACGACTTGAAAAACGACCATCGACATGATGTCGTACTGTTGAACACTCAATTACAGCACCCTACCCGGTCTATTGACGGTCCGGTTAATTTGACCGGGCTCCGGTTCATTACCTCTATGAACAAATATAAACCAACAACTCATGTATGCGCTCTGAACACTGCGCCATTACCTGCAGCATACTATTTTTCACTAAATTTCCGAAGTCGGTGGGCCGCGGAGGGAGCCAAAAATCGGGAAGCGCTGCTCGACAAGAACTCAGCAGTGCACTTGATTGCCGAACCCATTTGCGCGCAAATGGCTCAGCGCACTTCAGCCGAACCGGCGCTGAACGATGCGGCTGACGCTGAAGCTCTTGGCGCTGTCAGCGTCAGCGTCAGCGTCCCCCACGACAGCCAGGGAGCCGTCGAGATGGTGGTGGACGGCGACACGGACGGCGACGCCCACGGCGACTCTGTGGGCGCCGCCAATGCTCACGCGGCGCCGCGTGCCGTGCGTGGACGGTACGCCAAGTTCACGGCCGGCATGGACGTCATCATGCTCGAGGCGCTGCGCACGCACAACCCGTTCACGGCCAAGCACGGCACGCGGCTCGAGATGTGGCGGCTCATCGCCGAGACGGTCGGCGACGAGACGCTCAAGAACCCGGACGCGTACTCGTGGCACACGTGCCGGTACGCTGCATTTGCCCCCTGTATTGTATGGATGTGGTGGCCGTATCTTACCGTAGTGTTCATGAAGGGACCGCGTGACGACGCTCGTGAATATGTACGCCGACGGCAAGCACGACAAGCTCTTCAAGCACGGCACCGTCGAAGAGAACACGCGGAAAGAAGCCATTCTGAAGGAGCTCCACATGCTGCTCCACCGCAAAGGCGCCAAGCCCGGCTCCCACGTGCGTGCGCCGACGCTGCTGGAGGCACGGCTCACGAGTCTACCTAGTGCCGAGACGATGGGTAGTATTAATGCTGTGGGGGACGCGGCGACACCGAGCGGTAGTATGCGAGAGAGTCGACAGGGGCTCGGGCGAGCGGGCAGTGGAGCTCAGAAGCGGCGACGCGTCGACGCGAATGGAGGAGGCGGTGGTGGTCGCCATGCGATCGACCACGCGGCGATCGAGACCGAGAACTTTCGGGCACGAGTGTTGGAGCTGATGGAAACCAAGATCCAGTTCGATATGGAGCAGCGCGCCAAGGAGAACGAGCTGCGCGAGCACGAGTTTGAACTCCAGAAGCGGTTCCTGGAGTATCTTCAGTCCAAGTGAGGTTGACCCACTGGTATCCAGTGAATAATATCGACGTTTCCACCACAACCTCAGTGTGTAGTTCCCTTGTGAGAAAGGGTTCTGCGCGACGATAGAAGGCAGAGTGCACCTCGCTGAAGCTCAGGGGATGAAGGCGAATTGTCAGCAGAGCGGATCACTCGGTCGTCCCCGACTGTATCGGTGTTGGAATGTCGTATGAGAGAACTTCCATTTCGTCTCCACAGATTCGAGCAAGTCACGCGTGACTCATATCCTTCCAGACGAGAGCATCCCCATGGTGAGTCAAAGCGTTTCTGCCGGAGGGGTCGCCACCGAAGGGTTCTCTCTCGGCAACGCCGTTTGCGGTTCGGGAGGCTTTGGGCCCCAGAGAAGTCGCCGCGAAACGGCTTTGGCTGCTGGGGCGAACCTGTTTTAGGTTGCTAACACAAATTGTTGCTGGAGCCAATTCGGGAGGGGAGAAATCCCCCGACCGATCGCCGCGGCGGGTGCCACTCGTCGCGACCGCCCGCTCGCGAGGATGGCGCGGCAGGCTCACCGTCTTCGAGCAGCTTTTTTTGCTGCCCTGGCCATGACAACGCTGTTGGATTTCTGTACCCAGCGGCCCGATTATACGATAATTGCCTCGCATTGCCTCTCGCACTCTTTCACCGCCGTGGCTGTGACCGTCCCGCCGTCGCCCTGAACAATCCCGCTCCCTTCCAATGCTGTCGTTTCTCTCGGCGTTCGCCGTGATCGTCGCAACTAGCCATGTATCCGGCGCAATCCCGCTGTTCGTCCTCTCGGTTCACGACACACCAAGCGGCCACGACTCGAGTGGGCCGCTCGCCGCTGAAACCCATGACCGCACCATCGAAAGCGACTACCGGTCTCTTAACAGCTTCATTCTTAACACCAGCACTCCCACACCCACGACAACGATGACGCCACCGACAACGCTCGTTGAATCCGTCTTGCTGGCGATGGGCACTGGTGCCGAGCAGTGTAACGAAGGCAAGTGCGGCGTCAAGGTCATGTTCAGTCTGTCGAGCTGCTTTAGCGAGGACGAGATGAAGGCCGTGCTCCACCAAATCAACACGGCGATTGTCGACGCGGCTAGTAATGCGTACTACCTGAACAACCGGTACATCGAGCGCGACTTTGGCTGGGGGTTCTACGAGGACGGCGACGACTGCAAGCGGGAGCCGCAGTTTGGCCGCGTGGGGGCCGTCGACTGGTGGGCCGAACTCGGGTACAGCTATGATCTCTTCGTCAACGTGGCCAAGAACACGGGCGGTTCATTCGTGTCGCGACTCCCACTGACCGGCCTTCACATTGGCCGCACGCTCGAGACCCGCGTGTGTGCTCACGTGCTGTGTCCCACGCCCAACACTGACATCACGGTTGCGTCCATCACGGACTACGGAGACGCTGCCGACGCCATCACCTTGGCCATGTACTGCTCGACGCTGCGAGGCTCACGCCCAGCGACTTATACGAACTCGTACGGAGACAAGCAATGCAGTTGCGGCTGCGCCGGCGACAAGGTGCCGGTGAGCGGTGCGTGTAGATGCCCCGGTGAGCTTGAAGCCATCGCAGGTGGCGACACGTGCGGCTGTACCAACGGACGCACCAAGACCGCCGACAACAAGTGCATCTGCACGGGCGGCCGCACCTACTCGGCTACCGCCAGTGCCTGCGTGTGCCAGCCAGGATACACCTATGACGGAACCGTCTGCGTGCGCGACTGCTTCTGGCTCGCTGGCAACGCCGGCTCCGTGTGCCCCTGGGGCGACCCGCTCAAGACCTTCCTCACGCTCTCGACCGACTGCCACGTTGTTGCACCCGTGCCACAAGACAACTACGTCGGCGACAAGCGCACCAACAAGTTCGACCCGACGAGTCCAGCCGCATACGGATCCCCCACGAACGACCCCAAGATCACCATCAGCGCGGCCAAGACCGGCGTCGCGACCGACACCAAGTCGACGTCCTGGCTCAACTACGCCCTGAGCCCGGGCAACCTCGAGGACAACGTGCACCTCACCACCTTTGGTGTGTTCGATCTGTCGCTCGTCGCGTCAGACTACCGCGGCCATGCGCAGTGCGTCGGCTGCGTCGCCGTGCAAGACACGTTCCCGCCGACACCGACGAACCCGTGCGGACTCGATACCACGACCACGGTCGTCCACAACGACTACTCGGTCACGAAGTTGGGGGAATATGTCGCCGCCGAAGACACGTTCACAGCCTTCTACGCCAACGTCCAGAACAACGGTGCAGAGAACGCCGCCGGTGATAACAAGCGGGTCGACGTCGAGAGCACGACACTCGTCGACTTCTTCAACACGCCCGTGCCATCGGCCACCCTCGCCACAAGGTGCTTCACCGACAACTACGTGTCCGAGCTGCTCAACAGCGCCAGCACCATGACGCTGGACGCCGTGTCCGCCGTTGCCCGCAGCGCCGACAAGTCGTCGCTCGTGTGTGAGCGGTGCTGCACCAAGCACAAAATCCTCAAGGAAGAGTGGTACCCGTACACGTGCGCCACACCGCACCCGCCCAAGCAGGTGCAAGGCACAGCCGAGTGCAACCTCAACCGATGCCTCAAGACGCAGCCCACAACCCTTCTCTCGGCCACGTTCGGTATCGCGGGTGACGCTGCCGGCAAGACCACGACGACCATCAACGGCCTGCCGCCAGGAACAGTCGGAACCACGGGAGTCAACTACATCCACCGTAGTGTGACCTGCAAGACGTGGGCAGAGGCGTGCACGGTCGGCGTGACGCTCGAGAATCTGTTCACTAAGACCGCCGACTGGAAGCCGACCGCGGCCGTGCCGCCAACGTACAATGCTGCCAACTTTGTCACGTACATCTACAAGGTCGGCTCTGGCGGCTCGTGGGCGGCGTGGAATGACGCCACTGAGCTCACGTTCTCGGGCGAAGAGACTGAGGTGTATGTGCAGGCGTGGTCGCGCTGCGGGCTCATCCAGGAGAACATGTTCGTGTTCAAGATCCACCTGCACAGCAGCCGCGACGTGTGCAAGGACTTCCAGCAGCGGTGGGTCGACAACTCGCCGACGCCGCGCACGGCGCCTAACGACATCAGCGCCACGTGCGCGTACCCGGGCAGCGACTTTGCGCTGCTCACGTTCAACTACGACAGCAGCGAGAACGTCCCGCACGAGGCCGGCAAGGTCAAGGGCAAGTACACCAACCTCGTCTGCACGCTCTTGGCGGAAGATGCGGCACCCACTGTGGTCACGACTGGAGTCGACATGACGCCGTCGTTCGGACTGCCCGATCCCAAGCCCACTCCGTTCACGATCGCCAAGCAGTTTGCTGTGGAGCTCATGAAGGAACCGACGACGTCCAAGAACACGCACGTGTCCATCTCGTGCGTCTTCACGTTTCAGTACTTTGACACGTCGGCGACCACGACCGATACGTGCTCGGCGTCCTTTGTGTTTACGGACTGCGACCTGCCGACGGTGGACACAGCCAGTGAGAGCGTGCAGTGTCTGCCGCGCGACTGCGG
>JAADXL010000705.1:0-19126 GCA_023337755.1 Pythium aristosporum | reverse complement strand
GCTGAAGTATGATGTGGCGTCTCCTCTCCTGCGTCGCTCTTGTCTCGGCGACGCTCGTAGCTGCTGGCGACGAGCCGCTCTGCTCGATCCCGCCGGGCACGTACGCCGCCGCCAAGTCCAGCAACCCGGACATGGCGTTCGCCATCGCGGAGCTCGAAAAGCACGCCGTTGCCTCCTGGTACACGGACCGCGACAGCAACCCCATCGGCGTCGCCAAGAACCTCGTGGCGACCTGCCCGTCTTCCTCGCGCTTGAACATTGTCGTCTACGGCATCCCCAACAAGGACTGCGAAGCGCGCGAGTCGCAGGGCGGCAAGAACCAAAATAGCGCCCAGTACCAACAGTTCATCTCGGATCTCCAGCAGACTGTCGGCGACCGCAAGGTGCTGTACATTGTCGAGCCGGACGCCGTCGCGCTGCTCGCTCACGGCGGCTGCGCCAAGAGCTTGGGCTACGGCGAGAACCTCGAGACCGCCGTGCGCACGTTGTCCAAGAACCCCAACGCGGATATCTACGTGGACGTCGGCCACTGGATGCTCGAGGGCGGCTCGGACCTCAACAATGTCGCGAGCATTGTGCGTGGGCTCGCGAACGCTGGCCGCGTCAAGGGCATTTCCATCAACACGTCCAACTACCGGTCCAACGCCGAGCTCTCTCGGCTCTGCGGCAACTTCCGGGGCGCGACCAGCGGCCTCAACATGCGCTGCATTCTCGACACGTCGCGCAACTACAATGGCGCGTCGGCGCAGAGCGAGTGGTGCAACTACAAGAACGCCGGCATTGGTGCCCCGCCGACGGGTAACACGGGCGACCCGAACATCGACTACTACGTGTGGATCAAGCCTGCTGGTGAGAGCGACGGCACTTGTGCCGGTCGCACGTCGGACGCCATGATGGGCCCGAGCGCTGGTGCGTTCTTCCCCAACTACATGAAGCAGCTCTGGAACAACGGCGCGCTCGTCAAGGACCTCAAGATGCCCGCGATCGATGGCTCAATTCGCCAGGTCGTCCAGCAGCCTATCGCGCCTGCTCCGACCCCTGCTCCCACGCCTGCTCCGACCCCGGCCCCGACACCGGCACCCACCCCTGAGCCGACGCCCTCGCCGACGCCCACACCGACCCCCGAGCCGTCCACGACGGCCCCGCCGGCGACCAACACGACCACGGAAGGCCGCTCGATGGATCTGGATGCCCTCGTCCAGAACGTCACGGCGCATCCCAACGCGTCTGCGGCATCAGCGGCTACGGATGAGAGCGGCGACGTCACGGCGGTCGGTGTCATCTCCGCGCCGGCAGAGAAGGTACCCGACTTTGTCAACTCGGTGGCGCCTGCACCTGCGGTGGAAACCCCCGCGGGCCAAGTCCAGCAGGCCACGACCAAGTCCTCGGGCGGAGAATCGGTGAGCGCCGGCATTGTCGTGCTGGGCTGTTTGGTCGGCGTGGCCCTGGTCGCGATGGGCGCGATCATCACCATCCGCAAGCGCCAGCGCGCGCTCGACGAACCCAAATCGCCGCTGGACCCGCGCATCCACTACCTCAGCACGGCGTCGCGCAATCTGTCGACGCTGTGAGTTGGTGTCTCTATGATATGAACGGTGGCGGGTGCCTGCGTGCGTGCGACCTTAGTGATGAGCTAGTCTGGAAAGTGGCGTGTAATGTTATAATGATGAGTATGTTATTGGAGAATTTCGAAGAGTTCCATTTGGTCCATCCATCCATGCGCCAGTGAGATCAAGGATTCCGACTGAGCTCTGCGTGAAGGACTGCAACTAGCAGCCGACTCCTCTTCGCATGTACTGCATGCACACAAGTCCTTCCACCAACGGCGCTGGTGACGCGCTCCGGAGGGGTCCCACGCTTCCGGCTCATCATGAGCTCATGTCGTTGAAGACGAAACATGTGCTGACTCGAAGATCTTTGTAGTTGACGATATAACAGTAGATAGGGAGGAGACATATCGGCAATGCTGATACAACCTACTGAAATAGGACATTACTCATTTGTTTCCAGCAATGGCAACACAGGTTGAATGCGAATGGACTTCGAGTGGGCGTATAGTAGTACGACAACGCGGAACGATCTTCGCACAAGATCCAATATGCTGCTGAAACGGGGTGGAACGTTGCGTTGGCCTCTCCAGTCTCAGTTATCGCAGCACGAGCTTTGCAGATTTGCCATGTTCAAACTGATTGATTCTGTTTCAGCATCACAATACTGGATGCACATGCGTCAGCTAGGATCCATCACCCGCCTCTGGCGTGGATATCTGGATCACCTCACGGATTACTGGATGGTCAAACGCACCACTGAAGGAGGAGACTTTGGTGACGCATGAAGGGCTCTTCCCCTTAGAAATCCCAAGGGTGGTGAGGAGGCAAAGCATCAGCGTGCGCCGATTCCGAGGGTGAACCGCAAAGATCTCCAGTTCCCAATTTGACGCCGTGTACGCAAGACCTGTTCATTGGCAATGGTCTCCTTCTCGATTCTTCAAGCACTCTTCGGCGTCGCCATGATGTCTCTAGTTCAAGCAGGCAACGGGCGGCTCTGCAGCATCGCTCCCGCGACGTACGCCGGTGCCAAGAGCAAGTACCCCGAAGCAGCGTTTGCTTTGACCGAACTGGAGAAGCGCGGCATTGCGACGTGGTACTCCGACCGCGAAATCAATGGCGACTATGTCGAGACGGCCAAGCAGATCGTCTCGCAGTGTGGAGAGGACACGCGACTGATGATCGTCGTGTACGGGCTTCCCAACAAGGACTGCGAGGCCGGATACTCCTCGACGGGAAGCCGCGTCCGCAGTGCGAGCGACTATGCGCAGTTTGTGAGTACACTCGCGTCCATCATCGGCCAGCGCAAGGTGCTCTACATTCTCGAGCCGGATGCCGTGGGTCTTCTCGCGAAAAGCGGCGGTGGCTGTGCTGTGCAATCAGGATACCTCCCGAACCTGCAGACCGCTGTCAAGACGCTGTCAGCCAACCCAAACGCCGAGATCTACATCGACGTCGGGTATTGGTCATTGGCCTACCCAACGGAAACGGCGGTGGTCGCGAACATCATCCGTCAGCTTAGCAGCGCCGGTCGCGTCAAGGGCATTACGCTCAATACGTCCAACTACCGCTCCAATAGCGAGCTCTCGCAGCTGTGTGGGAACTTCCAGAGTGCCATGGGCAGCTCCGACATGCGGTGCATCATTGATACATCACGCAATAATAACGGACCTTCGCCGCAGAATGAGTGGTGCAATTTCCGCTCGGCCGGCATCGGTCACCCTCCGACGGGCGCCACGGGCCTTCCGAACATTGACTACTTCGTGTGGGTCAAGCCTCCAGGAGACAGCGACGGGAAGTGTGACAGGGAGCGAACGTCCGAGGCTAGGATGGGTCCTAATGCCGGTGAATTCTTTTTGGACGCATTTGTATCACTGTGGGCTCAAGGCTATCTTGTCCAGCAGGAGAAAATGGCTCGCATTGGAGAGTTCACTCCAACCTCCCCACCGACGCCCGCATTAACGACACCACCACCGCCTCCTCCTACGACACCGCCCCCGACAGTGGCGCCAACACCAACGCCAACACCTTCTACACCAGCGCCTTCTCCGACCGCGAACACAACGGAATCCCGGTCAGCTTCGTCTTTGGATTCCGAGGCGTTGTGGGACTCCTTGCTTCGCAAAGCACTGCGAGAGGAGACGAATGCACCCATTGCAGCGTCGTCACCGCCAACAACGGAGCCAACGACTCAAAGGCCTGGTAATGCACAAACCGAGTCCTCCGGCAAGTCGGCCACTCTAGACGGTGGAACAATCGCAGTGATTGTGCTCGTGGTCTCTGCTGTGGCTGCACTGGTGGTTGTGGCCATCGTACGGATGCGGCGGAAGCGTCTCGAGATTGCCAAGTCGCCCAGGGACTCCTACATGTCTGTGGCGATGAAGTACAGTATGGTCAGCAGACCAACGCTTTCAGCACCATTGACCTAAACAATGTGCATTGCGACTGAAGCTCCAGTCCACAACTCCTGTCTTCTCGTAGCCACCTACGTTCCAGTAACCCTCGCACTTTGAACGGAGGCCGCACAACTCATTTGCGAGTGGCTACAACGGATACATGCGTGTATCCGTTGTAGCCACAACTCATGGATCGGACTGACCTCATGAATCTCGATCAAACTTTGGTGCTCCGTCCCATTGTCCACTGGCTAAAGCTGACTATCATGTCCAACGCGAGAATATTTGGGCGCTTTTCTTCCACTCCAGGTCGTTAAGGCCGCTTTGAGGAGCACCGCGATCCTTATCTGCAGCAATGTGATCATTGTGGAGTGAGTCAGGAGTGCGGGAAGTCCGCTTCGAAACGAAGACTTGGATCTTGACGCGGAATCCGTCCAGCTTGATGCTTTCGTTTCTGAACAGTTTCTGCAGTATCAACTAATGTACTGATCTAGCGTCATCAACTGACCGCATTATCCACCTATTTTTCCATGAAAACATGTCTATCATACCTTATACCAGTACATTGAAGGTTATTGACTGACACGTCTGTACGGCTGGTGAAAATTTCACTCTGGCTCCTGCGCGAATCATGCCGCGTGGTCCCGCTTTTGCAATCTCTCCCCTCACATCATCCTCCCGCAAGGCATGCTTTTTCTGTCTCAAGACGCCACCTACAATATCTATCTACTCGATGAGTCCCTCTTTGTATTCGCGAGAGAACAAATCAAAAAAACCCTCATCTCTTTCAATCGCCCATCTAAACTCGCGTGGCGTTGGACCCGCTCGCTGGTCTCTCTCGCCGTTCTTCCCCGAGTTCTTTCAGCGACCATAAACGAAAACACCACCTGACGACGACACCTCGACGTCTCATCGTTAAACATATCGCTGCCTCCCCTACAAAGGCGATGCGCTGGTTAATCGCGATCTATCTCTGCATCTGCTGGACCTGCTGGGCCGTGGCGAGTGGCTCCGCTGAGGCCACGGCCTCGAGTGCTGCGATCTGCTCGCTGCCGCCCAAGTCGTACGCGGGCGCCAAGGAGGCCAACCCGAAGTATGCCGAGGCGCTCACGGCGCTCGAAAAGCGCGGCATCGCGACGTGGTATTCGGACCGCACGGTCAACGGCGATTCGCTCGGGACGGTCAAGGACCTGGTCAAGCACTGTGACGACTCGACGCGCCTGAGCATCGTGGTCTATGCGCTGCCCAACAAGGACTGCGAGGCTGGGTACTCGAGCAAGGGCAGCACCGTGCAAACGGCCGAGGACTATAGCATGTTTATCGACTCATTGGTCACCGTCGTCGGCAAGCGTAAGGTCATTTATGTGCTGGAACCGGACGCCGTCGGATTGCTGGTGAACGGCGGCTGCGCGATCGACGCCAAGTACAAGGAGAACCTGCTCGTGGCCGTCGACAAGCTCACGGCGTCCAACACGAACGCTGAGATCTATGTCGATGTCGGCTTTTGGACGCTGTTTGAAGACTGGAAGGCCGCCAAGGTCGCCGACATTGTCAAGGAATTGGCCAAGGCCGGCAACGGCCGCGTCAAGGGCATCACGCTCAACACGTCCAACTACCGCCCGACCAAAGAGATGGCGGGCCTCTGCACGAAGTTCCAGACGGCCTACAAGTCGACCGATCTCCACTGCATCATTGACACATCGCGCAACTATAACGAGACGAGCTCGGAGGAATGGTGCAACCGCCGCACGGGCGGCATCGGCCACCCGCCGACGAGCGACACGGGCATTGCCAACATCGACTACTTTGTGTGGATCAAGCCGCCGGGAGAGAGCGACGGCGAGTGCAACAGCGGCGACCACACCAAGGACGCGATGGTCGGCCCCGAGGCTGGCGCGTTTTTCCCCAAGCAGTTTGAGCTGCTCTGGAACAATGGCTACCTCCACAAGGTCGACAAAATGGCGGGTATCAATCTGCCCGCAAGCGGTAGCAGCGTGGGCGCCACGGCCATAGTTGTACTTTGCGTGATTGCAATCGTCGCGATCGTGTTCATCGCCTTTATGGTCCACCGACGCCGTAAGGGCAAGCAGCTAGCCGAGATGCGGTCGCGCGCGTACTATGCATGAGCCACTCACTTGTGGATCTCGTTTCATATCGGATTTGACATGTACTATCGAAATTCATATTATATCATGTTCAACAGGCTATTGTGGACCTCTTCTATATTGTAAAGTGAATGTTTATCTGAATCATATCATTTCATAGAGGTTGATCAGGGCCATCTCGGCCCTGGTCGAACTTCTCCATAGATGGTTGGCTCTCGGATCAAATGAAACCACCATTTCTCCATGCGATGTGGACACGCGTGGCTAATGACACCGACGCTACCCAGACGCTGTCAGTCTCATCAGAGTGCTCGACCATCCGGCCCATCGAGTCATCTAAGTTATCTATGTACTCACGGGATCCCGTCACACGAGCCTGTCTAGTTTTGATCGCCCCTTTACAGTGGTCTCCTGCCAGCTGCCGAGTCCGCCTCGCTTTTGTATCCATTCAGAACATCTGAGCAGCTCACATGTGAATAGTACGTGAGCCAAACGGGAATATACAGCACTCTGAGTCTCCCCACACTTGAGCCAGATGCCGATAGACACGCTCAAGAAGGCCACGTCGGGGTCAGTGCCGCAGTCCGCACCTCCGAGGTTTTTACGGGCCAAGGATGGAAGATCCGAGCATACTGCTATAGGGATGGGGACCTCTGCATACCGACGACTGCCTCCATTCCAACCTTTGTCCAACGGCCTGTGCGCGTGGCGAGGATGAGAAAAGGCCGCGGGGAGAGTGGATCATTATCCAATTGGCCACACAGGAACCCGCCACCACCCCACCAAAACAATGGTGTTCCGATCCAGCTTTGTTGCGGCGGTTTGCAGCGCTGCACTCTTTGTCGGCGTCTCGGCGCAAAGCGATGCTCGCTTCGTGCATGCGGCGCCGTTCACGCAGTCGGCGCAGTTCACGCAGTCGTCTCCGTTCACGCAGGGGGCGTCCAAGGACGAGCTGTGCTCGCTCGTGCCCGGCTCGTACGCGGGCGCCAAGCAGAACCACCCGGAGCTCGCGTTCGCCATTGACGAGGTCACCAAGCACTCGATCGCGACGTGGTACTCGGACCGCAACGCCGACTACGAGACGGTCCCGCAGCGCCTCGTTAGCACGTGCCCCGCGTCGTCGCGTCTGAGCGTCGTCGTGTACGGTCTTCCGAACAAGGACTGCGAGGCCGGGTACTCGTCCACCAACAGCCGCGTGCAGAGCAAGGCTGACTATGTCCAGTTCCTCCAGAACCTCATCAACACGATCGAGAACCGCAAGGTGCTGTACGTGCTCGAGCCGGATGCCGTCGGGCTGCTCGCCAAGGAAGGCGGCTGCGGCGAGGCGTCCGGGTACCGTGACAACCTCAAGACGGCCATTCAGATGCTGTCGCGCAACCCGAACGCCGAGATCTACTTGGACGTCGGCTACTGGACGCTCGCGTGGCCGGAGCCGCGCCAGCGCGTGGTTGAGGTCATCCAGAACCTGCTCAGCGCCGGCGGCCGCGTCAAGGGCATTACGCTCAACACGAGCAACTTCCGCAAGACGAGCGAGATTGCTGGTCTCTGCAGCAACTTCCAGCAGCAGATGGGCAGCACGGAAATGAACTGCGTCGTTGACACGTCGCGCAACTACCGTGGCTCGCCATCCAGCGAGTGGTGCAACGTCGGATCGGCCGGCATTGGCCACCCGCCGACCAGCAACACGGGCATGAGCAACATTGACTACTTCCTGTGGATCAAGCCCGCAGGCGAGAGCGACGGTTCGTGCGAGGGCGGCGACCACACGGCCGACGCGACGCGCGGACCGGCCGCCGGTGAGTTCTTTGTCGACGGCTTCAAGAAGCTCTGGGACTTTGGCTACTTTGTCGACGCCATGAACATGCCGTCGTTCGCCAACGGTGGTGCGCCGTCGCCGGCGCAGACTCCGGCGCCGACCCAGGCACCGACCCAGGCACCGACTCCGGATTCGACGTCGTTCATCCAGACGGGTGCTCCGCAGCCAGAGCCGACCACACAGACGCCGTCGACTCCGGCGCCCGAGGTTACCACTGCCAAGCCGGATGTCACGACGCCGGCTCCGGAAGTCACCACTGCCAAGCCGGATGTCACGACACCGGCCCCGGAAGTCACCACCACGAAGCCGGCTACCACGACACCGGCCCCGGAAGTCACCACTGCCAAGCCGGCTACCACGACGCCTGCCCCGGAAGCCACCACCACGATGCAGGCTGCCACGACGCCGGCGCCCGAGGGCACGATTTCCAAGCCGGATCCTACGACTGCCAAGCCAGAAGCTACGACGCCGGCGCCGGCCTCGGCCACTCCGACGCCGACGGCCACGACCGTCGCGCCTTCCTCGGGCGCCACGGATGTTCCGTCCATCACGCCCAAGACGACCTCTCCCTCGGCGTCTTCGTCGTCTGGCTCGTCCAATGAGTCGCCGGCCCCGCGTCCGTCCTTCCGTCCTACCAAGGAGCCCAAGACCAAGGCGCCCAAGACGCCGTCCCCCGAGATCGAGACGCCGGCGCCCAACAGCGACATTGTCCAGAAGGCTCCTGCGGTCGATGCCGGCCCGAGCACGATCGGCGGCAACCCGATCCAGGCTACCACTAAGAGTGGCGCCACCGGCTCCTCGGGTGCCGGTGCGGTCATCGCCGCCGTGCTGATCGTCGCGGTCGCGATGGCGGTCGCCGCGGCTGTGTTCATCCACATTCGCCGCCGAAAGCAGGACGCCACCGCCGACGACATGAAGACGCCTGTGTCTCTGGACCCGGCCCACCCCGCCTACATGTCACAGCTCTAGAACTCTTCCTCTTCCAGTGTGTGGAAGCGAGCAGCGTGGGGGTCCCTCGCAGGTAGAGGCCCTCTCGACGTCGCTTTCCAGTAGTGTCTGTTTAGTAGCTCTATATGTTTGACCGCGTGTTGCAGTAGTACATGAAGCCGTAGCTCTTCGTGCCCTTTAACAACTCAATTGAAACTATTCGTACAAAGCTCCGATCAATATACTACGTAGTGTCGGTACTATAATAGCAGGAGACACCTCAATTGTCGGTCTTCTTCGCCAGTATGATGGGGAGATACACAACGTTTCAACAAGCATGCATCTTTGCTGGAGTCACCGGCGGTGTACTGGACCCGTGCACTGCTCATAGTACTTGTAGTGGTCAGGCTGCTGAATACCTGTGTCGATGGTACGACCGATGACTCAGCGCTATTACCATGCTGTGAGTTTTAGCGTGAGATCAAGTGCTTCGATTCTGTAAAAGCACATAACGCTAGCAGCATTTCAACGTTCAGCCTCGAGTCGAAATCGACTCGATTGGAGTAAGACTAAAGATCGAGTTGACCAAGAAGAGCTAGTCGGGGGCATCGTCAATCGCTCGATTGCTTCAACAAAGCCACTTCGGCTCTTCAAGAATGGTCATCACATTTTGAATATACAGCATGTGTACTGGATCTCGATAGCTCGATAATGGAGAGGTCGGTCTGCTGAGTAACCACGCCAGGGGCCTGGTTGGATAGCTCAACGAAGTTCGCGCTACTGAGACCTGGATCTCTTTCAAAACGAACAGTGTAAAACGCAATGACGAGCCGTTGACAACAAGATGAGATCCGCTGGTCCTCTACATCGCTGTCATAGACGCGACTTCAAGGTTTCCGTCGTGGATGACGAGTGAAAATTGAGCCCATGCGGTCCTACAGTACACATGCTGGTCACGAGCAACGTCTGGACTTCATGTACTGACAACAAAACAAGGTAGTATCATACTACTATGAATGGGATATTAACCAGGTTTTGGCATTTAGGAAGTACTCATCTGGTACAATCTCACCTGGAAATGGAAAACACTCGTAAATGTAGCCATGTGTGTCCATCTGCTTCAATGATCAAACTAAACTGAACCCAGACTCAGGCGTTCGCTCTCTCATGGCTTCATCCAGTCGAATTCTAGCCGAGTATGCGTAAGATTGATGTAGAGTAGAGACTTGGGGGATTGCGAATGGCGTGCGATGGGCGTTGTCTGTCTCTGCTCACGATCCCCCAGCAATGCTGGCAGCATCATGCAGTGTATGGCACGAGAGCGGTGCTTGGAGGGGAAGAGCGGAGCAAGAAGTGGCAGTGGGAGTGCATCCTCTGCTTCCTTTGTCTCGCTCCTGCTCATTCTACAACTTGCCTCAACGCACAACAACATCAACTGAAGCAACAAGGACCATCCAATCAGCAATGGCTCGCCTGCTTCGCAACACGCTTGCCATGTCGGCCATCGCCGCCCTTGGTGCACTCAGCACCGTCTCGGCCGCCGAAGAACTCTGCGCACTCAAGACGGCTTCGTATGAGTCGCCCAAGAAACTCTTCCCAGAGGCCATGGCCGCACTTGAGGCCGTCGAGAAGGCCGGGGTCGCCACTTGGTACACGGACCGCAGCGGCGACTATGCCGACATCGCCAAGAAGCTTGTCGAGACCTGTGCGGACTCAACGCGCCTCAACGTGGTTGTTTACGGCATGCCCAACAAGGACTGCGAGGCCGGAGCGTCGTCTGGTGGCAAGAACACCAACCGCGCCGAGTATGCGGCCTTCATCAAGACGCTCGCCGACACGGTGGGTACCCGCAAGGCACTCTACGTGCTTGAACCCGACGCGCTCGGTCTCATCGCAAAGCTCGACGGCTGTGGTGACCGCCAGGGGTACATGCCCAACCTTATCAAGGCCGTTGAGCTTCTCTCCAGCAACCCGAACGCCGAGATCTACGTTGACACTGGCTACTGGGCCCTTGAGTACCCCGAGTCGGCCGCCCGTGTTGCCACCGTAGTCAAGCAGCTCCAGCTCGCGGGCCGCTTGAAGGGTATCTCGCTTAATACAGCCAACTACCGCAGTACCGTGTCTATGGCCAAACTCTGCTCGACCTTCCAGGACGCCATGGGCTCGACCGACTTGCACTGCGTCGTCGATACGTCTCGCAACTTCGAGAGCGCCGCTACGACCGCGAGCACCGAGTGGTGCAACCTCAAGAGCGCGGGCATTGGCCACCCGCCGACGTCCGAGACGGGTTACAGCAACTTGGACTACTTCCTCTGGCTCAAGCCCGCGGGCGAGAGTGACGGCGAGTGCAACGCCCGCACGAGCGATGCGATGCCTGGCCCGAGCGCCGGCCAATTCTTCTTCGACGGCTTCAAGGCTTTGTGGAACCAGGGCTACTTTGTGAACACGCTCAACATGGCCAAGATCGGTGAGGCCGGCAGTCCGACACCGGCACCAACCACGCCTGCGGTCACGCCTGCCCCGACCCAGGCCCCGACTCAGGCTCCGACACAGGCACCGACGCAGGCACCGACCCAGGCTCCGACGCAGGCACCGACCCAGGCTCCGATGCCTGTGCCCACCACTCCCCAGCCCAAGCCGACGCCGGCGCCGTCGTCGACTGAGTCACCAATCTTCCAGCGTCCGATCACGGTGGACCCGTCGTTGCCCAGCGGTGATGACGTGAGCGATGATGATGATGTGGATCAAAACCCGATCCAGGGTGAACCGACCGGCATGCCTGAGCCTGAACCGACGACCATGGACCCCCTCGGTGGCGGCGAGACAAACAAGCCCACGCCAGCGCCCACTGTGCCCCGCCCGACCCCCGCGGTCAGCCGCTTCCGCGACACGGCAGCTCCACTCGCTGTCTCGGCCCAGAGCGTTAACACCGAGGACAGCTTGAGCAAGAAGTTGCTCAACGGCATCATGATCTTCTTCGTCGGTGCCGTGGCTGTGCTCGGTGTCGTGATCATGATCAACCGCGCGCGCGAGAACCGCCTGCGCGAGGCCATGTACTTCAAGGAGGACTCGTTCTGTGAACCGGTCACACACACGCCGCGCACGATGCTCGAGGCGTCGCCGGCCCACGACTTCCGTGCCTTGTAAGGAGGCCTCGGGGCCCTCTCACCCTCCATTTGGTGTTTCTTTCTGTTTCGACTAGATCGTTTTAGTGTAGTTTTGTAGCCCTAGTGTCGCGGGCTACTGTAGTGTATTGAATGTTGTCGAGTAGCAGGTATTGGCAGCGGTTTTCCAGAGCCGCTCGTCGTTGCTCTCAGTGGAATGAGCGAATTTGTGTTTAATTCGAAAGACAAGGACCCCCTTTCAGAATCTCTTTTTTCTTTCGTTTCAGCACGCCACGAACACGAAAGCGGCTAGTTCGAAGAACAATAATCTCAAGAAAACGGCCACCCGACGATCGTCAGTGGCTGTGAGTGCCGAACCTGTTCTTCTTCTCGCATCCACTCGGAGGTTGGCAAGTACTACACTGCCGTGCAAATCTCACAACGGCCGACACCATAGACCAGGAGCCAATGGGTACGGAGGTTCCACCTACCCTCGGCACAGCACAACAGCGCGGTTGCTCACACACAAAACTGAGGACCGGCCTCCTGTTCGCATTTGAATCTTCTGCGTCGACGACGCCGTCTGTTCAACGTGATCATCTCGCCTGTGGAGCGTCTTCTTGTGCTGTGGGAAGCCTACTCGCCAAGTTACGCTCCCGCCTCACAGTAAAGGCCGCCTCCACAACGAACTAGACAGAGTTTGACGATGAGGCGACTTCCTTGTAGTAGTCACCGTTAAATGATTAAATGATTTTTGAGGTCGAATAAAGACATTGTGGACCACAAGAAAAAAGTTAAAAAGCAATTCACGAGGGAGCAGTTGGTACTTGGCGAGCAGGCGAGACGCCAGCCACCGGCGGCCTTCACGCTCCGCGACCTGCGTTGGTCTCCGAAGCGTTTCCTGCCTTCAACAAAGTCAGACAATGAACCACGGCATTCGATAATGGGTAGGTTCCAAAGGGTTTTTATCGATTTGAAACCGGCTGGATCACCGTGCTGGATACGAACTCCAGGCGAGCTTCACATGAAGATGTTGCTCCTGATAGAACAGGCGCTTCTTCGCTGTGCGTCTCTCACCACCGCGTCCTACTTGGCTTGGCTTAATTTTCCGACAAAAAAGGTACACATTTGAACAAATGGAAAGTAGAATATACTACGAACACTCTCGCCGCACCGCTTACGAGCCGTCGACTCTGCTCCACGTAACTCGCAAGAACTCGTTAATGTCGAACGCCGGGTCATCAAGACTCACTTCTTCGGCGCGCCGCAGCAGTCCCCGGTACCGCAGTACCTTCTTGGCGAGCTCCACGCTGTTGCTATTCGCAGTGGCCGTTGCCGTGCTGTCCCTGTCATCCTCACGTTGCGCGGCGTCGCTCTCGTCGGTGCGCTGCACGGCCCGGAGAAGCTGGTAGATATTGGTGAGCGATCGCGTCGGTAGCGTGTCGTCGCGGTAAGCGATGTTCACACGCGAGCAATGGTGCTCGCGTTCAAATGCTTGTGTGTAGTGGTTGCTGTAGGACATGGAGCGCAGAATCGGTCGACGATTGGGGACCTGAGCTGCAGACAACGGAATGCGCATCGAGTTGGATCGTTCGCGAAACGATCGTGGCGGTAGAGTCATGTCGGTATGTGCGTCTTCATGCGGGGGAGTCATAGTTCCTTCTGCTCTTGGGGGAAGACTGAAGAATGAGGGATCATCGCCACAATCAGCTGGCGGGAGCATGAACGAGGGCGGATGGTGGAAGCCGCAGATAAGTTGGCGGTTGGGTTGAGTGGTCGCCAAATACAACAAGTTCGATCTTTCTGTACACGCACTCTCTGCACGGCGACTTCTTTGGCGTTCTCTCCAGACATGCGGTGGTCGTGCCGAACCGCCTACTCGTAAAAGTCGCGTGAAACTGAACCCCAGAGTGCGTTAGGATTCGTTAAACTCCATCTGAAAGGGTCGTCGTCCAAAGGTTCGAAGTAGAAATCCGTTCGGCGAAGCCCGCCGCAGCATCGCACGAGCGACTCGTCGTGTGCCCAAATCTTTGATTTGCGATTTCAAAAGGCATGCGATATTTAATGAGAAGGAACATGCGCGCTCAGGATCGAAAACGATTCCCGGGCGAACGGCTCTGTTCCGCAGCAGACATCGGCAGTCGCTCATAGGAGTTGAAGTTTCGTTACGTAGTCAGTCGGGAATCGTAGGGTACGTAACATGCATTGCGGTTCCGTTGGGCTTCGTGTGGCATGCCCTTCTATGGGGTGGAATTATTTGTCCAGAATGTTCCTTTTCCCGACGGTTCACCATCCTTGAAAACACGATTCCGCGGATTTGTGAGTGGTTCTACTGTAGCCGAAACCACTCTCGTTGAGACTGAGGGCCAAATAGACTGCAGTATTCGTGACGCGTTGTTGGCCACATGACTGCGGCATCACTGCCTTACCACGACCAAGTCGCTGGCCGCCTGGTAAACGGATCATGTCGGAGCTGGCGGACTCTGATCATTACAATAGGAGATGGGACGTTGCTTTCGTGTGGTTTCCAAAGTCCTCACACCAGCCGTGTGGAACCCCCAACTTCATCCATAAATGTTCGATTTTTTACTGGAAATCATCCACGAGTGTTCGATATTTCTTTCGAAACATTCCACTCACTATGTGAGTTTGACGATTCTGCCTTATTTTTCCAAGAGCGTTGAGCTTTCCCTAGATACAGGCGTCGTTGTGTACAAGATCCTCCAAGATGCCATAGCCCCATGTACAAGTTCGCGAACAAAGCGAGAGGTTTTGCCTTAGTGTACCGCATGAAACCGCGTTTCGCCGTTGGCCCCTGATCCGCGAAACAAACATGTGGGTGCTTCGGCCTCGAATGTTCGCACGTGGATAGAGAGAGACTAGAATAGTTCCATCGTTTCAATGGCAATCTGTCAGTGATACTAGACGCTACACATTGCAAATGCATGCCACTTGACTCCAGGACCTGTGCTTCAGAGATGGCGTTGCGCTCCATCGCCATTCCATCCGGAACTGTTTCGATGTTAAGAAGTCGGCTGGTAGCAAAAATCGAAGGAATCGTTGGTGCCACATGAACTGAGTCGATGAGGAAGGGACGCCCATTCATGGCGTCAGTGTAGCCGTCAGTTTCATGACTCATGCAAAATAATACGTATACAGAAGAGGGTAACTTTCACAGAGGAAAAGGGTGCAGTGACTGGACCCTTTTCCACACTGCAGCAGTGGCGGAAAACAGGGAGGGGCTCTCCCGGCTCACTGGGAAACTCGAGCTTTCTTTCCAAACGATTCTCGTGCTCATCTGTCCATCAACGGCAGGTTGTCTAGAGCTTAGAACAACACCAGTCGGAGTGTTAGAGTTCCTTGGGCATGCCTACTGTCCCGGATATTAGTACCGGTATTGTTACCTTCCTCAGCTCAAGGGAGACCATCGAGCTGTGTTGTGGGTGGTGCTCGTGCAGCTGACCGCGTTCGTGGTTGTTTGTGGATGTTATATAATACGACATTCTACACGGGGCATCCCATGGGTGGTCGTCGCATCTACCTGACCTCAGTCGGTTCACGTGCTCGGGGGTTTTACTAGTAAAACGGATCCACGGCCCCACCAGACGTGGGATACAGTTTCACGTGAAATTTACGCGGCACGTGCGCTTGCCGCAACCAGCAGAGAACACTGCAGAATCCTCCCTGCTACGATATTTTCTCAAAGAAGAGCCACGGTCGTCGTGGGCGTGTTTGTGTCTCGGTCAATACTCTGGCGGCCATCCGTCACTGGCAGCGCGGGCGGACCGATCCGGCTCGATCCTGCCTACCAGCTCAAGCCATGTTAATTCATGATGCTAGCTGCCTTCGTGTTCCACCTCTCCGCGAACGGCCATATCCGCATCGTCTGGGAAGGCACCATGGGTCGCGCTCCCCCCGCGACTACAAACAATTAGGCCGCGGGCTCAGTGTCGATCTGCGTGCAGCCAGATGCCACAAATGACCCGCGCGCGAGATCGCCGGGGACAGCCCCCTTCTCACTCGTCTACGACGTGTCGACGCGTACTGCAACGGATACACGACCGCCAACCTTCAAACATTCTCTCTCTCTCGCGTGGGCATGACAAATCAAAGTGTTTCGAGTGGCAAAGTTGATCTTGTTGATCTTGGAGCGGTTGACGGCATCGTTAGCTTCAGATCTTTATTCATGAACTGAGAATTCTATAACTTATCTACCTAATTCTGTACTTTATTGAACTTGCATTTTCCGCCATGCGACGGACGGAGAATGGAAAGGGGGAACCCAGCCACGTCGCAGCGGTGTAGAGAGGTTACGGAGACGCCAGCCGCACGTATCACTCTCGGCTGTTGCCCTTGGCTAGAAGCAACCTAACACCCATCTTAACGCGGGTTCGGGGGCCTCGTCGCGGGCCTGAACGAAGGGACAGCGGTGGCTGGGCCATCCCTTGAAGACGATTCTCTATAAGGAGCGAAGACGGTCGTCCCACGCCTTGTTGCCTGGGTCACGCGCGCAGCCTCTTCGTCCAAGATTAAACCTTCGGACGCCACCAAGACCTGCGCGGCGTCGTTCAAGATCGCATCTTGAGTCGTCACGGCCAGCACGGTGCACTCCTTGGAGGCTGCCAGCTTTTGCAGTGCAGCTGCGATGCGCGCCTGGCTGTCCTGATCAAGCGCACTCGTGGCCTCGTCCAGCAGCAGCATGCGCGGCTTGAGCAGCAGCGCACGCGCGATAGCAATCCGCTGCTTTTGACCGCGGGAGAACTTGTCGCTGTCGACAATCGTGTCGTATCCGTTGGGCATCTCGCTGATGAAACCATGAGCATCAGCCGTCTCACAAACCTTGATGACGTCTTCGCGCTTGGCGCTGGGGTTTCCGAGACGGATGTTGTCGATCACCGAGAGACGGAACAGTACGGGATCTTGCGGCACGAGCGCGACGTTGGAACGGAGCCATTTGACATCGAGCTCGTGGATGGGAATGCCGTCGATCGTAATGGAGCCTTCGTCGGCATCGTAGAGGCGTACGAGCAATTGGAGAAGCGTACTCTTGCCACCGTCGCTGCTTCCCATCATTGCCGTCGTCTCGCCGCCACGGGCGTGGAACCCCATACCCCTCAACACAAGTGACTCGGGCACGGACGGATACGAAAACTCGACGTCGTCGACTTGCACGTCCAGACCGCCACTCGCTTTTTGAGGGCGAATGCCGTTCGGATCATCGATGTCGACGTCGGGCTTGTTCTCCATGATCGCAAAAATGCGTTCGGCCGCCATTTTCGCCGACTTTTCGTCCGACACGAAAAGCACCGTCTCATCGATACACGTGGCCGCCGCGCCTGCCAACTGGAAGGACCGGTAATAGAGCTTGAAGGAGGTCGCACCGCCCAGGATAAAGCGCGCGCCGGCGTTGATGAGCCCGCCATAGCCGACCCATTTCACGGCCTGGATGACCCCGAGCGCGAACGCGGACGAGTATCCAGAACGGATCGCGACGCGCGTCGGGAGATCGAGCGACGCTCGATACTCGGCCAGGATAGTCTCCTGCAAATTGTTCTCTGTGATGGCTTGGACGTTGTGGATGATCTCGTTGGCGATGCGACCTGCACTTCCGAGCGTGCGATCGCCCTCCTCGTTGGCGTACCAAGTGATACGCTGGTCGACCATGATGCAGATTACGACGATTGCGACGATCCCCATGAACACGAGCGTGAGTTGATAGCTACCGATGGCAAACGAGAGGCCAAAGCACACGATGGTCACAACAATGTTCTGCGTCTTGCGGCCCTGGATCTCGCCAGCAATAATCTTGACAGCGGCCGTGTCGTTCGCGAGCATGCCCGACAGAGCGCCAGCCGAGTTCTCCGGCTGGTCAAACCACTTCATATCCTGCCGCATCATTGAGCGGAACGCGAGGCAACGCATGCGGTTGGTCAGGTTGCGGCCCAGCAATCGGAAGTTGAGACTCTGCAAGAAGCAGCTCACCGCGATAGCCAAGCCAACAGCGAGGAACATGAGGAAGTACTTGTTCGCGGCCTGGCGAAGCATCGAACTGTTCTTCAACGCCTCGATGCGGTACAAGTCTTGGATCATATCGGCACGAATCACGACGATCACAGGGCTTGCGATGCCGTTGAACAGCGCCGTCAACATGCCGATAATCATATAACGACGGTCGGCAGTGGCCAGCCCAAAAATCTTTTGCGTGACGCTCTTCGTGGGGTCGCTAGCGCCGGTCTTGTCGGCCACGGGTACTGCGACTGGTATCGCTTGATGCAACGTGGGGGATCTTTCAGTCCCCGACTGGACCGTACTTAGCCGATGGTCCGGCTTGTGCGTCTGATCAAAATCCTGGCTGCCGCGCGTCGACTCGAGCAACGCGATGTCACTGCCGCGCACGTCACTCGACGCGTACGGGTTGTTGAGGATTGCCGGCGACTTCAGTATGTTTCGGTGGCGTGCCGACGCACGCGTCGAGTAGTTCGTCGTTAGGATGAAGTGGCTAGTGTTCCTAGTAGTATCCATCATGTCGTTGCTTCCTTGCCAGCCGCGGCGTGTGGTAGTATTCCCATTGTGTCGAGTCGACTGCAGAATTGCGATCTGCGTGAGTCGATTCTGCATCATTTCATCCGAGTCGCCTTCGACTGCGTCACCGCCAAACAGTGCGCAATACCGACTCTCCGGGTTTGACGCCAAATCCTCGAACTTTCCCTGCTCACTCACGCGACCGTCTTCCATCACAAACACAGCATCCGCCTTTCTGAGTGTTGAGAGTCTATGCGCGATAATCAGAGTCGTCACGGCCTCACGTTCGATCAGTTCGTCGAACCCCCGCTGCACAACATCGCCGCTCTTAGGGTCCAGCGCAACGGTCGCCTCGTCCAAAAGCAGCATGCGGGGCTTGCGCACGACAGCACGCGCGATCGCGAGCCGCTGGCGCTGGCCCGCCGAGAGAAAGCCACCGTTCGCTCCGATCTGCGTCGCGTACCCATCCGGCAGCCCAGTGATGAAATCGTTGGCGTGAGCAAGACGACACGCCTGCTCGACTTCCTCGTCCGTCGCAGTGGCTCGGCCGTACCGGACGTTCTCCATAATGGACGCCGCAAACAACACGGGTTCTTGACGCACGACGCCGAAGGCACTGCGCAGCCACCGCAATTGGAGCTTCTCGATTTTGTGGCCGTCAATCGTGATCGAGCCGAAGGCCGGATCGTACAGCCGAGCGAGCAGACTG
>JAADXL010000704.1:0-19129 GCA_023337755.1 Pythium aristosporum | reverse complement strand
TCTCTCTCTCTCGCTCTCGCTCTCGCTCTCTACGCGCACAGCTCGTCGACGATGGCGTTCGACAAAATGTGATGCGGATCCACTTGGTCTCGCGCCTTCTTGAACGCGTCGATCGGGTACCGGCGCTGAAGGCGGCGGCGCATGGCGTTGCGCTCGTCCGCGTCGTGCGGCCACTCGATCTTGGCCCAGTGTTCCATGCCCCCGAACGGCTCCATGACGTCGCGGTAGAGCCGGTGGTAGTCGAAGAACCGATCCCAAATGGCGTGGCGCTCGTCCGGGTCAGGCGTCGGCAGGTAGAGGATGATACCGACCCAGCAAAAGACCTGGTGCGGGTTGTACGACGCCGCGGGGCTCATGCGCGACGTGCTGCGCGCCGTCCAGCGCTGCTCGATGGGCGATGGCGCGGGGATGCCGGACGCGTCAACGTCTCGGAGGAGCGTCTCGACAAAGTCAATGTCCAGAGTGCCCGTCGTGGGGAAGGCCACTTCCTGCACGAGCTGCTGGCCGCCGCAGTCAAAGCCAATGATGTCGTCCGAGAGACCGACGCGGTAGCCCTGGCTCAGCTTCCAGAACTCCTGCTCGGCACGGTTCACGCGTACGACGTGGTCCTTGTTGAGGGGATCGAACGCGAGTAGCTTGTCGCGCAACTTGGTGAAATTCCACTCGCGGTACTCCGGGTCGAGCTTGCCCTTGGCCAGTTCAAGGTACAGCTCGCGCGGCACTCGGAGCTGCTCGTCGCGGCTGTGAGGCGCCGGTGGATACTTGGCGGCGCCCTGCTTGGCGTCGTCGTCGCTGATGCGCTGGCACTGCACGACGACGACGGCGTCCGTGTTGGGGATCCACATGTAGCGCAGGTGCTGAAACTGCGCGAGCCACGTCGTGTGGTGCTTGCGGATCTCGTCAGCCGTCGTCACGAACGTCTTCTCGGCCAAGTAGTGGGCCGGCACGCACTGGAGCGTGAGCTTGGTGACGACGCCGAGCGCCCCGAGCCCGCACTTGGCCAGCGCAAAGAGCTCGGGGTTCTGCGTCGCGCTCAGCGTCATGCGTCCGTGCGCCGGCGTCACAATCTCCATCTCGACGACCTGGTCGTCGATCGGCGGGATCGCCGCGCCCGAGCCGTGGCACCCGGCCTGCGTGATGCCGCCGACCTGCTGGTCGCGGATCGACGCCACGTTCTGCATGGTCATGCCGTACGACCGCAGCTTGTCGAGCAGCTCGCCGACGATGATGCCGGCCTCGACCGTCACTTGGAGCTTCTCGCTGTCCACGTGAAGGATCTTGTCAAAGAGCGCCATGGACAGGAGCGCCTCGTGGCGGCCGTCGCGTTGCTCCCCGGAGAAGCCCAGCCCATTGGGCGACACGCCAGCGCCCATGCAGCGCAGCTTCTGCTTCTGGGCGTGGAACGTCCGGAGGAGCTGCTCCACCTCGGCCACCGACTCGGGCACGAAAAAGGCGCGCGGGCGGCACTCGTGCGAGGCCGACCAGTTGACAAACACGTGGTCGTCGTCGCTGTCGTCGTCTCCGCTGGCTTCGGCGTGGGCGGCGACGCCAGTAGCGAGCGCGAGGCCCGCGGCACCGGCAGCGACAACGGCGCGAGAGAATCGAGAGTCACCGCCACTCCACGAAGCCTGGGGTAGCGCGGCGGCGGCAGCCGGGAACGCGCGAGAGGAGAGGCGTCGAGCGGCGGTAGCGGAGGCGGCGCGGGAGAGCGTGGTGGCCGCCGGGCGGCGCGCGAGACGCGGAAGCAGCACCATGCGGGAGAAAGTGGGGACGTGGCGCCTTTACAGCAATGACTTGCCCAGATCATTCAAATTCTCCGCCGAACAAGATCCGTCCTTCAAGCGAGGTGTCACTATCCGAACCTCAGGTCCCCACCGAAATACTAGTAGCTCTTCAGAGGATCCCAGCAGCTCCATTGAAGGTGGTCACGTCCACAGTGGCTGCGCACTGGAGTTTCTCTTGGAGAAGGAGTTCTACTGCTACGCTCCACTACTGAACGAATCGGATGGCCAAGACGGGAGGGTATTAACATGACATTAGTGGTGTGCAGCTGACCGCCTCGCTCGCGGCACTCGGAAACATCAAGCGAACGCGTTCGGCTTACTGCGGCGGGTTCACGGTCTGGATGAACTTGATGGCCGTGTGCCAGGCCTTCTTCACGGCCTCCTTGGTGGCCTCGTCGGCGAGGTCGCCGCGGTGGACCCAGCCGTGCTTCTGGTCGGGAAAGTCCACGACGCTGCTGCGCGCACCGACGTCGGCGCGGCCCTTGAGGATCTTCTCGACGCTGCCGCCCTCGCGCACGAAGGCCGGGTCGTCGCCGGCCGCCAGCAAGAGCTGCGGCACCTTGACGTTCTCGGCGAGCTTGTCGACGGCGTTGTCGCCGTGGACCATGTTCTCGAGGTTCCACGTCGGGTGGAACGAGACGTGGCCGGCCACGGTCGGCGTGGCGGACGCCGTGAGCGTGGCACCGATCCACGAGCCCCAGCAGTAGCCGTAGCTGGCAAAGGTCTCGGCACCGGCCTCGGTCTTGAGGTACGACACGGCGTCGTTGATGCGCGCCGAGAGCACGTCGAACGAGTTCTTGGCGACCCACTCGCCGAACGACGCCTGGAACGTCTCGGGGTCGAGGTAGTCGCCAGCGGCGAGGTCCACGACCACGACCGCGTACCCGAGCTTGCCCAGGGCGTCGGCGTCGGCCTTGGTGCGGCCGCTGTCGAGGCCGAAGATGTCGGGGAAGGCGAGGATGCCCGACTTGGCCGAGGCCGGGCCAGCCACGTAGAGCGTGGTCGAGCCGAAGGTCTTGATGGAGCCCGAGTGGGGGGCGGCGCCAGCGGGGGGCTCAGCGGTCACGGGGCAGCAGCTCATGGTCGGAGGAGGGGAGAGGAGGGGAGAGGAGGAGGTCTTGCGAGTCGCGCGCGATTTGGATTGTGAGCCGCTCGCACGTTCACTGATGAAGGCCCAGGACTTCAAGATTCCCATCACGTGTTTAAAACAGCGAAGTGAGCTGTTTCAAACGATTACATCAGCAAAACAGACCACCGGATGCAGCATTTCAGCCAATCAGATCGTGTCAAGTGCACGCGCCCAGCCAATCAGATCGCGTCGTAATGGCTTCGCACCACTTTGAAGCCACCTGGGGGAAGGATCCGTTGGTAGAGTAGTCATTGGGGAGACCTGTAATCTCTGAGACCTCATGCGATTGCATCTCTATCCCGCCGGCGTCTGCCACGTGCGCGCCCAGTGGTGCACGGCCAGCGTCGGCGGTGGAAACGCCCGGGTCTCGCGCTTGGCGGCGTCCTTCATGTTATTGGCGAGTGGATACAGCACGTCCACGGGCAGCGCCATGACGCGTTCCTGGTCGTGCGTGGACAAGAACCCTTCGTGGCGAGTCGACGGCGCAGTCTTCTCACTCGTCCATCCGATCGCCTCCATGAATGTGCGTGTCATCAGCCCTGGTCCAGTGCGCTCGATCGTTGACATGGGAGCTGACGCGGACGCCGACGCACCAGCGCCGACGCCGAGGTGCTGTGCGACATCGGCGCCGCCCATGAGTGCGATCCGCGCGAGCATCGAGGCGTCGAGTTGTGGCTGGTTCGCTCTCTTGTGGATCGTTTCAATCAACCGCGACACAATTGGGTGGCCCCGACGCGCTGCGATGACGGCGTTGTTGATCTCCACGCAGCCAGTGTTGGACACGCCGACGACGAATGCGAAGCGCTGGTGGAGTATCCCGTCCATTAGCGATTTCTGTAGCACCAATAACGCGACTGCTAAGCGCACCTGGATAAGATTATCAAATGGCTTCAGGCACTCCATGTCGATGTCGACGTAGACGCCGCCCAGTTGCTCCAAGATCTCATACCGGAGAATGTCCGACTTTTCGCCATAGTTGCCCGCCTCCCGGAACGCTCTCTGAGGAGAAAGATACAGCAAGAGCCACATGTGATCGATCCATTTCGCGATCCGAACCCTTGTCCCCGAGACGCACCTCGTTCTTGAGCGTGAGCCCCTGGACGTCTTCGTCACGCCAAAGTTTCTGATCCATCAAAGAAGAGTTGGACTTGAGAAACACCGGAATATCTCCCCAGACAGCATGCATGGAACTCACGTATTCCCAGTCGGGGTGGTGCTCGCGCCACGTCTTCTGCCACGCCACGCAACGCGACGGGATCTCCTGGGGGCCGAGCCAGATCTGGTGGATGCGCCGGGGGATCGTGGTGTCCAGTGCCGCCGCTGCTTTGCTCTGAGGTGCTGCGGCTCCACCGTCAAGCAGCGCGTGGCGCCGCTCCAGCTCTGCGAGCCACTCGTCGTCCGCGGCGTGCCACACGCCCCAGCGCCAGGGCCTGGGCGATCTGGCGTTCATTTGAGACTCAGTTTGTAACGTCATCCATTGCGTAAGATGGTTCGTAACGTATATTCTTGAAGTTGGTTGGGCCGTTACAGATCATGTGAGGAGGTATGGGCGGTGGCCTGCGCAAGCCCGCGCCAGCGGACGCCTACGCGGTCGCAGCGCCGGCTAAGAGCTCCAGCGCGACGACCTCAGGGCCGGCAAAGCCCACGGACGAAGAGCTCGATCGACTGGAGGAGCTTGAGGCGAAGCGGTGCGTTATCTGTCACGAGATCTCTTGTCAGCTGGAGAGGGAGCTGATACATTAAGACAGGCACGAAGAAGCCGAACTGAGACAGAAAGCAGCAGTGGCCCACGTCGTGGAGAACCTCTTCCCGTACGCACCCGTCAAAGTCCAGACCCAAAAGTACCCATCGACGAGCCCTCATGCGGGCAAGGCATACCTCTGGATCTCGGTGGATGAGACGGCGATCCAGCGCCGCGGCGGCGGAACGAGTCCCGTGCGGTACCCTGTGGGCGTGGCAGTCGACGCCGATGGCAACGTATTTGTGACCGAGAGCAGTGGTGCTTCGGCGACGCCTTCGCCTCACGAGTCTCCCCACACGCGTCGCATCACGGCCGCGTCCATAATGGAGTTGGCAGCCAACAACACAATCCCTCTTCCAGTGGCGCCCCCTCGTCTCGTCCAGTCCAACGAGATATCGCTCACCATTCGGTGGAAGCAGTCGAGCGACTCGACGGTCGATCGATACGAAATCCAGTACAGACTCGCCGACAGTCGCAACAACCCGTGGAGCTCTCTCTCGGCCGTGTTCTCTGCCCGGGACGTGACGCTCGACGGCGTCTCCTGCCATCGCCCGTATGAGTTCCGTGTACGCGCTCACAATCCAGCCGGATGGAGCGAGTGGGGTAACGCGAGTGATATCTTCTGGACGCTGCCGGGCGTCCCTGCGACGCCGAAAGGACCCGTCGTGGGGGCACTTACCAACACGTATATCAGCTTGTTCTGGTCGCCAGTCGATGCCAACGGCGCTGCCCCCGTCGTGTACTCGCTCGAGATGCGTGAGTGTGGGGAAGGCCAGACAAGTCCGACGAAAGCGAACGCATTCCTGCCGCTCTACGAAGGCACGTCGTGCAGTTTCGTCGCGTCTGGGCTCCACCCCAGGACGTCCTACATTTTCCGCCTCCAGGCATCCAACACGGTCGGCTCGACGGCATTTGTCGAGAGCAAGCCCATCAAGACGCTGACCCACGGTCGTCCAGAGATTGTGGAGCTCACGAGCCACGAAGACCAGTCGGCGGCGTGTGACCGTTGGGTGCAGTGCTGGGACCCCAAGACGGAGCAAGTGTTCTTCTTCAACAAGTACACTTGCCAGCGCGTCACGGACGAACCCCGCGAGCTGGTAGAGGCGCGGCAACAGAGCGGTCTCCAAACCGTCGAAGAGACGCCCGAGATGCTCTTTCGCCGCAAGCGGTTCCGGTTCCATCGCGACCTGCGGCAAGCTCTCCACGGAATTAACCTAGGTGCGACTTTTCCCATGGAGTTGCGGCGAGCGTCCATGTACGAAGACACATTGGGCTGCTTTTCCAAACTGGCCAGAGCCGACTTGTTCGCCAAACCCAAGATCACGTTTGCAAACGAAGCCGGCATTGACTCGGGCGGACTCACCAAGGACTGGTACCTCCAATTGTCCAAGCTTGCCGCGGCCAAAGACCGTCGTCTCTTCAAACCGTGCGACCGCGGCCAACTTGAAATTGATCCGAGCTCGTCGACTCGCCTGCAGGAGTTTCGATTCCTCGGCAAGTTCATGGCCAAGGCGATCTTTGATCGGCAAACCCTGGATCTTCCCTTGTGCGATGCTGTGCTCAAGCATTTCCTGCAGCTTTTGACGACGATGGCTGATCTTCAAGATATGGATCCGCAGTTCCACAAGTCGTTGGTGTGGATGCTGGAGAACGACATTGCCGGCGTCATTGACGAGACGTTCTCGGTGGAGACGGAGGCGACGGCCGGAGGCTCATCAGTTGTGGACCTCAAAGAGAACGGCCGGGACGTGCCCGTGACCAACCTGAACAAGGTGGAGTACGTGCAGCTCATGCTGCAGTGGCGCACCGAGTTTGGCGTGAAGGCGCAGCTCGACGCTCTGCTCCTAGGCTTCTCCGCCGTCGTCCCACTGACCGCCATCCAAGCCTTTGACCTCCACGAGTTGAGGATGCTGCTCAACGGCAAGCCAACGATCGACGTCGAAGAGCTCCGGGCAAACACCGTCTTCCAGGGAGGCTACAGTGAGCACTCGGAGGTCGTACTGTGGCTCTGGCAGGCGCTCCGCGATTTCTCGCCAGAGCTACGAGGTCAGTTCCTCAAGTTTATGACGGGCACCAACAAGATCCCGCTCGACGGATTCGAGCCGCCGCTCAACATCACCAAGTCCGACTTGGATCCGCTGGCGCTGCCGAGAACGCATACGTGCTTTAACCAGATCGTGCTCCCAGAGTACACGCGCTACGAGACGCTCGTAGACAAAGTGACCTTTGCCATCACGAATGCCGAGGGCTTTGAGTTGTCCTAAACGAGGCTTAGGATGGTTTACATGCGTTTTTAGACAAAGCTAATGCCCTGCGCGAGCGGGAGCTCCTTGCTGTAGTTGACCGTGCACGTCGAGCGGCGCATGTACTGCTTCCACGCGTCCGACCCGGACTCGCGGCCACCGCCCGTCTCCTTTTCGCCGCCAAACGCGCCGCCAATCTCGGCGCCACTGGGGCCAATGTTGACGTTGACGATGCCGCAGTCCGAGCCGAGCGGTCCGGTCCACTTGAAGATGGCCGACTGGTTCTTGGTGAAGATGGACGAAGACAGGCCCTGCGGCACGTCGTTGTTGAGCGCGATGGCTTCGTCGACCGACTTGAACTTGAGAATGTACAGAATCGGCGCGAAGATCTCTTTCTGCGCATTTCGAATAAGAACAGCAAGGGATCAGTGTCATGTGACCTTCAGTCTATGGATCCCAAAGTGAAGATAAGTACCTGCACGATCGGAGCGCTGTGGTCGATCGAGACCAACGTGGGCTCGACAAAGTGGCCGGGGCCGTCGATTTCCTTGCCCCCGATGAGAATCTGCAGTTCGGAAGGGGAGTTTGTCAGAGGTTCGTGCTAGATTCTCTCTCTTCCCGATACTAGCACAACGCACCTTGCCGCCCTGCTCCTTGATGGTCTTGATACCGTCCAAATAGTTCTGCACAGCCTACATCAAGGAGAAAGCCGAGTGAGTTAGAGGTGTTTCCACACCGACCGGTAGTCGAGCGCTGTGCGTACCTGTTTGTTGTGGAGCGGTCCGCACAGCACGTTGCTGTCAAGCGGGTTGCCGATCTTGACGGTGCCGTATGCCGCAGTCAGGCGGCGCACAAAGTCGTCGTGGACATCCTCGTGGAGAAAGAGGCGGCGCAGCGACGTGCAGCGCTGGCCGGCCGTGCCGACGGCCGAGAAGAGCGTCGCGCGCAGCGCCATCTCGAGGTCGGCGTCCTTGTCAACGATCATGGCGTTGTTGCCGCCCAGTTCGAGAATGGTCTTGCCAAAGCGCGCGGCCACGACCTGGTTCACGTGGCGCCCGACCTTGGTCGAGCCCGTGAACGAGATGAGCTCCATGCGCTTGTCCTGGATCATGGCCTCGCCCACGTCGGCGCCGCTGCCGCAGATGAGCGACGAGATGGCGCCCGAGTGGCCGTTGCGCTCGAGCACGTCGGCGATGATCTTGTTGCAGGCCACAGACGTGAGCGAGAGCGACTCGGACGGCTTCCACAGGTGCGTGTTGCCCGCCACGAGACTCAGCGCCGCGTTCCAGAAGAGCACGGCGCACGGGAAGTTGAAGGCCGTGACGATGCCCACGTGGCCCTTGAGCGGGTTGTACCGCTCCATCATGAAATGGCCCGGCCGCTCAGACGGGATGATGGAGCCGTTGAGCGTGCGGCTGAGCCCGACCGCGAAGTCGCAAATGTCGATAGCCTCCTGCACTTCACCAAGACCTTCCTGGTAGATCTTGCCCATCTCGAGCGAAATGAGCTTGCCCAGCGGCTCCTTCTTGGCGCGGAGCTCCTCGCCGATCTGGCGCACGATCTCGCCGCGTGCGGGCGCCGGCAGCTCGGCCCACTGGGGCTTGGCGGCGTCCATGGCCTTGACGACTTGCTCGTAGTCGGCGACCGTGCCGGCGCGCACCTTGGCGATGGCCTTGCCGTCGGCGGGGCTCACAGACGTGTAGGTGGCGCCATTGCCGAACCACTCGCCGCCGTAGACGCCCAGGTTCTCGTCCTGGAGCCCCAGGTCTTTGAGGAACGGGAAGTTGGCGACGGCGCTGAAGTGGCGGCGCGGCGCGGCGGACGCACGCAGCGTGGAGCGGGCGCGGGCGATGGCGTGCATGGGGATTCTCGTAATGGGGCGAGCGGATTCCAATGAAGACGAACGAGCGGACGGCGCGATCTGCCGTCTCATCAGATAAGAGCGGATTCGTCACACAAACTTCAAGTCGGGGGCACAGGGTAATTACGCATTCATTCAAATGGTAAAAAGTCGCGCCGAGCCAACCTACTGATTTTAGGTGCCCTGGAAGGTCTGCTTCTCAAAGAGGTGCAAGGTGAGAGTCGAGAGGAAGGCCGGAAAGGAGCGGCACGTCGTGAGGTAGGCGAAGACGCGCTTGTTGATCTGCGCCGTAAAGTCCGTCTCGAGAAGCTCCAGGCTGCCGTCGGGCTCCATGCGAATGATGAGCTCGTCGTCGTCGTGGTCGGCAAACATGGAGCGCAGCTTGAGAATCTCGACGCCATTGGTCTTGCGCAGATCCACCTTGAAGCCAGTGAGCTGGTACACGGCCTCGCGGTACTGCTTGATCTGGTTCTGGAAGACCTGTGCGAACGGATACACAGAATCAACAACCACACGAGTCTACAGTAGTTTGATAAGCTGAGCGTCCGTCTCCTCACCTCTTTGAGCCGCTGGTTCAGCAGCTTCTGGCCTTCCACAGTCTCGTACGACGTCGTGGTCGTGAGCTTGGTCGCTGACGCCATCGTCGTCGCCTACATGGTTAACAATTCTCCCCAAGTGAGACCATCCTGCATTCTGCATTTACAAACCACTCCTGGATCTATAGAACGCACCGCTGGTGATGGTTGAGTGGTTCCAGCGGACGACGCCGCACTGAGCTGACTTTGCAGGCGCGCGATCTCGTTGCGCAGAGACTCCACCTCGCTCCCCTGCTGCACCATGCCAAGCAGTTCGCTGGTCGGGTTGACAGCCATGTGCACGACCTTTGTCGTCTCCGCGTTGAACTCGCCGCGGCCGAGTCGCTTCTCCAGCGCCGCGCACTCACGCTCCGTGTTCGCGAGTTGCTGGGCCAGCGTCTTGGCCTCATTTTGGCTCGCTTGTAGCTTTTCCTTCAGCTGGAAGATCTCTTCGTCATAGGCGGTAGCGGCTGCAGTACGTGCAATCTCCTGCTGTGCTTGGGCGTACCGCTGTTCACTGGCCTGTAGCTTCTGGCGCATCTGCACGAGCTTCTCGTCCTGAACAGCCGTGTTTCTCGACGACGCGATGAGCTCCACCAACTTCCGAATAAACACAAGTGAGTCATTGCACGTAATCAACAACTGAGCATTTGACGGAGCTGCCCCGTACCTCTTGCTTGAGCCGCCGCTCTTGCGACTCGAGTTGAGCGATTCGCTCGTTCAGCACGCGCACTTCCTTGGACGACTCGAGCGTCATGCTGGCATTCAAAATCCGTTCATCTGCCGCTTGGACCTGCAACTCCTTGTCGCGCAGACTCGTTTCTAGCAGCTGAATCTTGGACTCGAGAGCAGAGTACTCCTATCGGTAAGCACAACGCGAGAGCATCAGCAACGCACCCGCGCGTCCTCCTCACACCCAAATCAACGTACGGCCGGTGGCGGCGGTGCTGCCATGTGCTTGAGAGACTCGATTTCATCGTTCAGTAGTTGGATCTACATCGAATAAGAAAGGGAGGAACCCGATGAGTCTTTGATGCAACGATAACGACACTCCACTACGCACAGTCAGTTTGGACTTTCTCGCGTCGGCTTGCAGCTCGCTGATGGTGTCGTCCGCCTTCTCGCGCCACTCGGAGAAGCTGTCTTCCACAAAGTGCAGCTTGGACTCGAGCTCGACGACTTTTTTCTGGAGCTCCAGCTTTTCATTCGCGTACTCGTTCGTGAGACTCTTGAGCTTGGCGCGCGCGTCGTCTTCCTCCGAGAGCGCGTAATCCAACTGCCGACGGAGATGGTTCAACTGATGATCGCGTTCCTACCGGTCAAGCGGGTCAGTAGACGACCCAACAAAAACACCGGAAGCTGCTCCCACCTTCAGTTGGAGCTGGTGGCTCTCGGTGCGATGGTCTCGCTGCAGCCGCAACGAAGCGACTTCGGTCGCGAGCAGCTCGCTCTATCCACGCAAGAGACAGTCAGAGTTGGTCGCGAGGCTCTTGCTATTACTCGGCACTGGGGAGTTTCTGTCCAACTCACCTTCACAATCGCCGCGCTCTCGGCTTCAACGCGGGGGCGCTTGGTCAGACGCATGTTGCTGCCGCCATCCAGCGCCGCCAGAGAGCCGCCCGACGTTGTCAGGTTCGCTGTCGGTGTCGAGCGCACTCGCGTGGGCGTCGCGTGCTGTCCGCTGCGATGCAGTCCCGTCATTTCCTCACCTTCCGGGTCGAAAAAGCTGTCTGTGCGTCCGCCTGGCGTCTGTCCAGTTCACAGCAGATCATGAGCATCTGCAGTCGCTCCCATGAGGCCCCACACATGGCGACTCACCCTGCGGCTGCTCGCACTGTCATCCACGAAGAGCAGCTGAGTCGGATCCCTCGGAATCGGCGAGCACAGGAACGACGCCGCCGTCGGCTTCGGACGCTCCATGGTGGGGTATAACTTTTATTACTTTGCGCCCAACAGATTTCCCCCCTTTTTCTGAGGCAGAGTACTAGAATAGGGTGTTATGTCCGCCTACGTTCTTAAAACACGGTGGCCTAAAATAGGGTGAGGTGTTTCTAATCAAATATTTTAGAAAAACAAAATTACACGTAGAAGAAAATGATTTGATCCGCATGGCGCTCTGAAGACATTGATATCGCTTAGCTTCGTATTTGCCGCTTTGCGTTGATGGCGGCTCATGAGCTCATGGAGCTTCGGCGACTTTACTACGTGAGACATTCGTGAGTGGCTTGCGCTGTCATGCGGAACTGACTTGTGTTGTCGTCGGAACTTCTCGGCTGACTAGTTTTCTCTACTTCTCTACTGTACTCTACCAGTGGCACTATGTACTGCAAGTCTGATCCCGTCGTCGTCCTCCTTCCCAAGCAATCGATTGGACCCGCCGCAAGTGCAGGCGCTGCCGTAACTACGCCTGAGCATGGACGTGGTGGCCCAGTTCTCGGACGCCTTAAACTATCATTCGTGCCCTGAAGCATGTCCTGCGCCGTCGTGGCGGTCCGCTGGCGCGTCGCGCCGTCCTTTTTGACGCGCCACAGATGGCTTGCGGCCGCTGCCGCCAATGCGCTTTCTCGTAGATGCGCCGTTCAGAGTTTCGTCACGGCTCTTCCACCGCATGCGAACCGAGCTAGCGCCCACGTCCCAATTCACCGCACGACGGCAGATCGCCATCGTCTGCTTCGTCATGCTCTTCCGGAGGATCGCACTGGACGAGGCTAAATTTTATTGCTGGTGTTTTCGCAGTTATCGGCACATGAAAGTTCGACAGTGTTTTTCTCGATGTCACTTGGAAGCTACTACTATTAGGTCCTGTTATACATAGAGCCATCAATCTCCGATCAATTGATGCGCTGGCGCTTGAGGTCGAGCATGACGGACGACGCCTGCGACTCCATGAGGTTCCAGCCTTCCTGCGTCGGTGGCGGCGCGGCCCCGCCCCACATTGGCTGGGGCTGCAGCGGTGCCGCCAGGCTGATCTGCTCGAGCGCCACCGAAGACGAGCCATTCTCCGTCTTGGCTGGCGCGTCGGTCTTTTTCTTGGAAAACACAAAGCGGCGCAAAATGTCCATGCCGGCTTCATCCGTCTTGGGCTCACTACGGCGCTTGCCACTGGACGGACCCTTGAGCACGGCGCCGGGCAACGAGCTCATCTCTTCGGCGAGTTCCCACGCGGCGTCGTCCTCAGGCATGTTACGGAGCAGCTTGGCAAAGTATCCATAGGCGTGGGTGCGCACTTGCACGGCCGTCTTGGTCTTGACAAATCCCTGAATCTTCTTCCACTTGCGGCCGTAGCGGTTCAGGCCTTCCATGAACCGCGCGTGCTCGTCCTCGGTCCAGCGCTCGCGGCGCTTGCTGAGCTTGCCCGACTGGCTCATGGGCGACATGGACCCCGACGGACTCGACGGCGCCTCCATACTGCCTTCGTCAAAATCTTGGTCCATCGCAAACGAGGAAGTGTCGATCGACACCGGCGGCTGGAGCGCGTACCGCGCAGCCGCGTAGTTCGGCCCGAGCGGCGCATGGGCATGAGCACCCGTCATGGAGAAATTGTAGTCACTGTCTTCGCTCATGCGGCCACCCGCGTCTTCCTCGTCCATATCCTCATCGCCCATGGCGACATCTTCGTCGCCGGTGATCGCCAGTGGCTGGCTTGGGTGCTGGTACAGCGATTTGGTGCGGGCAAGAATCTCACTAAAGCTCGGCAGCATTCCACCATTCGAGGGCGGCGCTTGCATTTGTTGTTGTTGTTGGAGCTGTTGCTGCTGGCGAGCCTCGGACGAGAAAAAGTTGGCGACCATGCGCATGCGCGAGACAGGCGGCGCTGGCGGCTGCTCGACGGCCGCGGCCTTCCAGTGAAGCTGCGGCTGCTGCGGTTGTTGCGGCTGAATCAGCGAAAGCGGTGGGATCTGGAGACGAGGGAGCTCGTGGTGCGTACGCTGCTGCTGCGTGGACGGCGGCGCGAGCGTGATGGAGCCAAAGCCCCCTGACGGCGGCGGTGCCTGGAAGATTGGAGCTGCTTGCATTTCCGTCGAAGGGGATTGCTGCTGCTGAGAATTGTTCTGGGTATTATTGTTCTGGTTCCCCCCAGAGCCGAACAATCGTGGGAACAACATGGCGGAGAACAGGAATCGCTAGGCAGCTCGGTTAAAGAGGCGGATTTGGTTCTGGGGCTCCGAAAGCAAATTGCAGAATACGCTGAACCCTCATGATCGGACTTTGCATCTCCCCTTTTCCCTCCCCACCTCCTCCCCCTCCTGGACTCCAGGCTGGAGGAGACTCCGCTGTGGCACGCTGCCAAAACAGGACGGTCCACGCCACGGCGATCGAGGTGAAAGTTTGCTCACCAGCCGCGCGGTGCTCGCTCTCTGTCCCCTCCCGTCAGAAAGAGCCACGTTTTCGTTCGCCTCTCTCCTTTTTTCGCCTTGTCTCCCTTTCAAAGTGAATGTCTCGATATAGGGTTAGGGTTATAAAGTGACTGAACCGTGACAATATACTGCAATTTTCGCAGGCGGCACTGGCTTTGACCAAGGAAAAACAACTTTCCCTTTGTGGGGAGAATACACGGCGGAGAAACGAGACTGCTCGTGTCCACTGTGACACTGTATGTACCACGATCTTTGTTTTTTCACACACGCATCTTCTCAGTCGAAGAAGACCCTGCTTCCTCCTTTCGTGTAAACTTAGTACATTACCCGGTTCATGCTGTACCGGCAACAAAGTGAAAGAAAGTCATCCTCGTATCATTATCATACGTAGCTGCATCCGCGCAGTGCAAAAGGGGGAGAGTTTTTGTTGTGGTTAAGCGGTAGCTTTGCAGAGCATTGCGGATCACCCAAAATTTGTTCGGTGCAACCACTGCAGAAATTACTGTGATATTCGAACCCAAAACGTGGACAGCAGTCCAACAACCACTGTGACAGATTTCAGGTGCACTCTGCACGTATCTCTCTATACTAGTAGTACAGTATGTAGCACGGTACACTGTATTCCGTGCATATGTTTTTGTGTCTTCTGAAGATGGCTGGCGATTGAGCACACGGACGCGCCATTGCGCCCAAGGCAATGTGTGCTGAATGATGTGTATGTCGACTGAGGCTCAGGGCAGAAGTCGACATACGTACACAGCCACCGGCTGCAAGGCCACAACTCAGCTCATACTGTACATTACCATCCGAGTCAAAAACAGCATCAGCAATGGTGACGCTGCACCACAGTTGGGAACAATCGACCGCGACTTTCCATGAGGCGCAATGTCTGCGGTGTTCACTCTGGGGTACATACATACTTCGTCTGAACCATGGAAACCATGATGGTTTGATCGGAAGATGGATGAGTTGTCCGACAGCCACTGGATTGTGGCCTCGAAATCAAAACGCGCGAGTTCGAAATAGAGAGATCGAGTCAAAGAAGAATACTTAGGGAGGACGGAGTCCTTCTAATTACCAGTTTTGACAGGGAGTTACGCTTACGCCGAGGTGACAATCAACACACTCGTGGAGCCAGAGACAGGCTGCTCATTTTCTTTCTCCGCATCTTCAAACCCTGCTGCATTTTTCCAGCAGGTGTTCCGTTTCCAGCCACAAGTCCTTGAAGATTCGTTCCAGATGGGATCGGAACCGAAAGTGTACCCTACCTTCGAGCAACATTTCACTTTTTTTAACTAGAATAATACTTAAGCGTAGTGACTCCAATGCAGATTATATTTAGTGAGGCCATCAGTTTACTATTATAAGATGTCTCACTTGTGTACAGATTTTAACGTGAATGAAGCCACCTCAAGGCATTGGTTGTGATGATCACTGTCAAGAACAGGTCTCGCTCTGAATTCTCCCACCAACAAGTCGCCGCCTGATTACAGACAGTCCAGTGTTGTTATCTGTGCTCACATAATGCGACAGTCCCAAAACCAACGCGCAATCAACTGCGCCAGGCGTCACACAAATGAAAGTTGGCGGTTTCCAACTCCCAACTCTCCAGAGTCGCTCTTGTCTTGCTGCCAACAAATGCTCCCGCTGACGATTCGTCAGGGACAAATGCGCAATGCGCATTGTTTGAACATGTTTGAGAATGGATTGTTTCAGAAACCTCTCGAGCTAAAATAGTTTGCTCATGCCCACCCCGTAAGCGCCGGTGCCAAAATTCTTACCCACAAGATGCACGCAAACAAAGCGCTCACGGACCGTAAGCAGGTCCTTCCTGCAGCAACCATGTCGCCGATATATTGTACAGTCTCCGTGGGATTTCCGTGACTCGACAAATGGCATGACGCCGCTGTGTGTACGCGCATCATCCACGGTGATTTGTCCGATGAATAAAGCTCTTGATTGTCTATGATGCGTGGATTACGACCCCGTGCACATGTCGCGATGGGGTCGCGTCTCGCCTCATCGTAATCGGAGTGGGAGGTATTATTACAGTGTGAAGCCACATATACATTTGAAAGGTCAAAGCTCGTCATTTGCCGGGATTGGGAGATGCAGTATCGTGCAGACTACTGTAAAACATTACATATAAGCGGTAGCCATGTTTCCCACCTAAACAAAAATTTTGAAAAATTTAGAACATCCATTTAGTGGATCCAAGTCAAAAATTTGTCGCTTATAAATCTTGTCGCTTACAAGTAATGCTTTGCAGTAAAACGGAAGTGTTAAGCAGGCAAACCTTGAGCTTGAGTGAGAACGAGCGGTGCACACAAGAACATCGAGTCTCGCTAGTCAGCACGTTGTCAGCATGGCTGGCGAGGTAGACGGTGAGTCCTAAGTTGGCCACAACCCAACAAACTCGTTCGCCAACCAGGGAGCGCTGCTGACGATCGGCATTCGCGTCGCGCTGACTGCTGATGATGAACGATTGGGCAGTTGAGAGTGGTTCATCCGCGGCAGGTTCTCCAGCCGACTGAAACAGCCACACAAAGCGGTGGGGTTAAGAGCCAAAGTGCCCAAGAGGGTGGAGCCAAGGGCCAATCGCTGGAGACCCAAGTCCAGCAAACGCTGCGGGGAGCTCGTTACTGAGTGAACAGCGTCACGCACACTGCAAGTCGTCTCTGGAGAAGCCCCGGAAGGAGTCGTGTCGGACCATTCGACGGCTGCGGGAGTTGGCTCACTTGTTAAAGTTCGCCATCCTACTTTTGGTAACACCAGTCAAATATGTACCTGAGGCTGAGACTCGTCCTCCTGTATTCGTACTCACAGGGATCTCTTTGGACGTGCGCAGCCGTGCCGTCGGCGCGTTGGTCGCCACCGCGGGGCTCGGCGAACTGCTGCGCGTCGCGGCACTCACGACGGCACCGCATGTCGACCCGTCCGTGCTTCACGGGCTCTGAGACAAAGACGGGCTCTGTCTCATGGGCGCGTTACAGTGCGAACGCTGCGACGCGATGGATCACCGCCACGACGCGCCCGTCCTTGAGCTCTCCAGCCAGGGCGAACCCGGCAAACGCTCGGGCGTTGGCATTCTCCACGACGCGATCTATAACTGGGACGAGGCGGCGAACAGCACCACCGAGGACGCACGGCTGTGTGAGGCGTTACAGGCCCCGGTGCCGTCGGAGGAGCCGCCGCCGCGAGCGTGCGTGGAGATCGTCTTGCTAGTCGGCACGTCGCCTTCCGACGACGACACGTTGGACGTCCGCGACCTAAAAACGCTGCTGGCCCGACAGAGCGCCACGAGCCTCTTGCGCATCACGCGCGTGGTGCCGGGACGCTTCGCGGCGGTGGCCACGTCGCCCCACTTTTCGTCTCTCGCCAGCTCGACCACGGACACGGGCGTCTCGACGGATCTCGTGCCAATCCACTCAGATCCCCGGGCAGGCGGTCCGGACCCGTGGCAGTGGCTCTACGACAGGGCCGCTCGCACGAGTGCACCAGGAGTGGCAGTGGAGAACATGACCATCATGCAGAGCGGCTTCCTCGAGGTCCCCACGCTGCTCAAGTTGCTGGAGTTTATCGAGACCAAATGTCTCGGGCTCGAGCACTTGACGGTCCAGTGGCCGTTCCACTCAACGACGACCGACGCCACGCTAAGGTACCGCGCGCTGGAAGCCGTTGGCACCGCGCTCTTTGCTCCAAGCTCGCGCATCCGACTGCAGACGCTAGATCTCGATCTTGGCGAGCTTTCGAACCTCACTGCTCACACGGGTGTGGATCCTCATGGCAACGAGTGGATGTCACTTATGGCCGCGCTGACGGACTCTCGACGGGCGTGTCACGAACGGTCCGTCAATGCGTCACATTGAACGCGCGACGTGGACAGAGCTCGGACAAGGAAGCCGTGGGCCGCGCCTTTGTAGCGGCGCTTTCGACAAACGCAATGTTGCGACGCGCCGAGTTCGTAGGGGAACTCGACAGCGGTTCCACCAATGTCTAGCATCCTAAGCATAAAAAAAAAAGAGTTCGTAGGGGAACTCAGCGCTGCTGTCCACGCCAAACTTTGGGCCATCCCACCGTTCGCGGGTCGTCCTCTGCCGATATGCCATCGCCTCGCATTTCTCAGTGCCAACGAGGCCAGCGACTCGCAACTCGTCCTGCTGCCACGCGGTGTGGTCGCTACGGTCCTCGAGTTCGCTGGCCGCCGCACTCGCCGCTATACGTCCTCGCACCTTTCAATCGGACAGAGCCATGTCTACAGGTAATCCAACACCACCAATGGTTTGACATAGACTTCTTTTTTTCCTCCATATCTTATTACTGCTACAAGTACTATCCACCAACGTTGGAGCGTACGCGGAGGTCGTTGCGGAAGGGCACGATGCCCAGCGACGCGGCTCGTGGTCATGGTGGTCTGGGAGCGTTTGGAGATCTGCACAAAGGCGCGTGGCCCCTCGTAGGCGTCTGCGGAGTTCGAAATGAGATCAGCCATGTCCTATTTTTATATCCATATATAGTCGGATCCATATCATATACAGTACCTCCGCTCTCTCCATATTCCAGAACTGTTCCTTTTTTTAAATTGGGTACCTGGTCACGAGCCACGCGAGACTGCGCGTGGCCCATGCCGTCGGTCGTGGCCATAGCTCGCGGCGTACAGCCTTCCGAGCGGTGTCTGCCCAGAAAGTCGAGCATCTCGACGTGACCCATACACGTAGCCGCGTCCATGGCCTCGTTCGTGGTGGTGATGGTGGAGCCACCGGACAATGTCAAAGTCGCCAAACTATGCGGCATTGTCCATGGCTTGGAACGTGTATCCTTAGTGACAGATCGTGGGCATGAAAAAGAATCGCCAGGTCGCTTTTCCCCTTTGGCTACGAGGTCCATTGAGTCGATCGAGCAGCCTTCCGTGCGGGGTTCGCGTGATTTGCGTGGAGCCACTGCACCAATGCCAAGTGGCCAGGCACGACGAACAACCAGGCCGAATATGTCGGCCTCCTCACTGGCCTCCAAGCTGCCTCCAGCAGGCTGGTCTGTTCTCGCTGTCGTCGGCGAAAGCTCACTCATGCTCCGCCAGATGCGAGGCTACCGACGACCGCTCAACGTGCGTCTCCTCACCCTGTACGACTAGTGGAACCACTTGGGGTGATCCCGCTCGCACTCGCGGACAAGATCCACGCAGTCCTCGCGGAGAACTTGCTCGTCAACCCACGAGCTCTGACTTCGGGGGTACCCGAGCCACTTCACGCGAAGCTGGCGCGTACCTGCCCGCGTTCTCACGCCCACAATCGACTCCACATGATAGTGGTGGATACCATTACGGTCAAGCACCAGTGGCGAAGCACGCACAGGCCGCTTCGCCCTACGCGTGGAACGCGCCGTCGCAGACGACGGATTTGCCGTTGGCGCCATGGGAGGTGCGCGAGCTCCGTCAACTC
>JAADXL010000703.1:0-19145 GCA_023337755.1 Pythium aristosporum | reverse complement strand
GAGGAAGCGCTGGCCGTCGCCATACCACTCAAGAAGCTCATAAACGTTTCCTGACTAGAAGTTCGTTCCATTTTCGAGCCTGGTCGCCTGCCACGACGAAAAGATGGCTGGGTTGATCGTAGTGTACACTCGCCACGTGACTGCCGGCACCGACAATACTTGTTGCAGCTCGCCTTGCCATTCACAGGGGGATCAGGGCACACAGTTCTAACGGTGCGTTTGAACTCGTACTGTCTAAGGAGAGAACGTTAGTTTTCGTGTACCGCTCCTGGTCGTTTATTATAATATGTACTTCGAAGTAACGGTCTCCAAGATGTCAATCGAGAGTCATAGCATACGTCGTTGTTCACATCAAAAGCTGCAGATTGAGACGCGTGATTACCAATGCGCACCACAACGAAATTGACAGCGCAGTACGTGGCTTGGGAAAACAAGCGCTTGCTCGTGTAGGCAGTAAAGAGGCTCGCATAAATCTAGGTCTTGGGTTGGAAGTACGCCAGCAGCGTGCCGCGTTGTGGAGGTTTAGATGCCGATTTTTTTGGTGATGGCTGCACTTTCTTGGACTTTTTGGGCGACGCACGTGGGCGAGATGGTGATGCTGGCCGTTTTGTACCAGTCGGTGCAGGCGGGCTCGGGTTGGCCATAGTGGTGCTTGCCCTGGCTGTCGTTCGGCCTTCGGATTCCGCGAGGATTTCCTCTGCTTGCTGCACCATTTGCTGCTGCTGGAATAGGAACTTGATGGGTGAGTGGAAGGCTTTCATGCGGTCCGATTTGATTGCTCGAGCAGGAGACGTCGTCACTGGTGGTGGTAGTGCCACTGCTGCTGCAGGTTTGATTACTGGGTTTTCTTGCAAGCGATTCGTCTGGCTTTCTTGTGTGGCACCGCCATTTTCACTCTTGAAGTTTTTGGTGGACTCGGCCTGAGACATCGACGATGAATCGGTTCTGATCGTCGACGCGGCGTCCGAGACATCCTTAGCTTTCGGAGCTTGATTCGTGAGTGCCTGGCCGCCGAAGAAAGCAGTGATATTGGCTGCGGCATAGTAATACACAACGATGTTTATACATGATCAACAAAGGGATTGGCCGAAGAACAATCGTACCTGCATGCTTGATATCCACTTTTTTGGAACAGTCTTCGCTCTGGAATTTCGTAGATCCCACTACACGCAGATCAAAACCCCATTGGCATATAATGAGACGGCTTGAACCACAGCATCAGCTCCTTGACTTTACCTCGCTTGTCGACAGGATGCCACTTCAGGTCATCCCCTTTATAGCCGACCAGCAGATCCCTGAGACTATCGAACTTGGCGTCCGAAAGCCAGCGACCGACACCTTCGTCCGTCAGGATGACCTAAGATACGTCTCTACTGTCACGCCGCTATACTCTACGAGAAACAGTCCTGGGATCATTTAGCACTCACCGGAATCCGCGGATGCATCCAAGTCAACTGTGGTGGAGCTTCCGTTGTCAACATTGTGTACGTGTACGACGTTTCTCCGTCCTCGTTCATCCACGAATCGTACAGGCCGGCAAACTGCCCAGACATGCGCCAAGTGAGATCGATACGATTGTCCAATCCATTCTCATCACGTCGCACCTTCAGTGGCCCTGTCGTGCTGTGCAAGTAGTACGGCTGCTTCTCCTTCTTGTCGATGTGGCGCCATTCGTAGTAGCCGTCACTGAAGATGATACATCGCGAGGTCTCTAGTAGCCGCCGAAATGCCGGGCGCTCGTGGAGACTTTCGGAACTGTAAGACACACTCGTTCAGAACCGCCCCCGCTATGATTATGGCCACTTCGGCGCGCCAATCGTACCGCGCGTTGAACATGATAAAGTGGTCTGGCTTTGCGTGTGGCTTCGTGAAGGACGGGATCAGTCCCCACTACGGTGCACCGACTCCGACATCAATACTCATTGTCTGGCGAGTCACTCTCAAGCCAAATAACGAACCCGCATAGCCTGCAGTTTTGTGTGCTTCGCCCCTTTGCTTTTGCCGGGTCCGGCTCCATCATCTCGTCCACGGAACGTCACGGGACCATAACGACCCGGTCCCATATTCTCACACGGGCGGTCTACACAGAAACCCCATGAGCTCATCATCTCTGCAGCATGGACAAGACCAGCAGAGACCGTACACTTGTCTCCGTCTACAAAGGCGTCCGACGCGACGCCCGCCATCTGTGCGATCTCTTCGCGATGAAGCGTGCAGCGTGCGCGCCCGCACATCTCCTGCGGTGGATGTACCCACAACACTCGAGACTTCTTCTGCGCTCTTGGCGATCAGTTCCCAGCTCATGCATCCAACAAGAGAATGATGGTCGGTCGATGCGTACTTAACAGAAGACTCAGAAGTTCTCAGATACCAAATGCGAACTTAGTCGCTGCAACCTTGAAACGGCGCATTGACCCCTCCCCATGCGACGACCAGCAGACTCGCCATCGCGACCGCCGCCGCCTTCGGTCCCCAGCGGCTGGCTTCCGATCCGCCCCACTCGTACGGAGGTGTCCAAATCGAGCAGTCGTGTTGACGGACTTGGGCTCACAAAGGGCGGCCTCGCATGCACGCTGGTGCGGGGCGTACGCTCCAACAACACACCCGACGAGAAACTCCAAAGCCCGCGAAGCTCGCCGCGCCACCGCCGACTCCAGCAAGCTCAGCACCACGAAGGAGCAGCGTACACGGCAGCCGACGCGTTCGCGCAAAGCCGGTCTCTTCGTCTCGCGAGTCTCACGCCTCGAGTAGTGGTGGAGAAGACTGCAGTGGAGTCGCACGCTCCAGCGACCCCACCACAGCAGCGTGACGACGGTGGCAATGGGAACGAGAGTATGAAACCCCAGACTGGGGTCTTGTCAGCTCGGTCACGTGGAGCTCGGCTCCGCCAGGCCCACGCGCCGCTCATCGTACCACTGCACCGCGCCGTCCGTGGGTTTGACGACGCCGTGGACGCATCACCGCGCGCCGAGTCCAACCAAGTTGCCGTCACGGAGCTCTTCGTCGCCAGTTGGATGGACCGCTTCGAGCGAGAGCGTAGTCTCTACAAATCCGTCGGTGCGTGCCAACATAGGCCAACCAACCCAATGGCTTTTTGATGGGCAGCTCCTGGAATGTGATCTTATTCGAGTGCTGCTGAAGCTCTCCATGCGGAGATCGCGTTTCGAGAACTGTATCGAATGACTGCCAATGTCGCGTCCCCTAATGATATCGTCACAGCGTTTGCCTGCAAGATCTTTGGTACGATATACGTGTTAGGCAGTGCCGATTTGCTCTGCTGCCTGGGACTGACGACATGGAGACTTTTTGGAGACGACATGGTGGAGCATTTCGGACCGTACGCGATGATCATGCGAGTACTCATGTCGGAGCTTCGTCAGGCGATCTACGCACCGTCGACACCAGAACACCCGCCGCTTCCCTACTACGCCATCGTCAAGAACCAGAAGCGGATCCTCATCTCGCTCCGCAAGCATAAGTGCGTTGACAACGGTTTTACCTCTTCCCCCGACGATGCTGAGAGAGTGTGCTGGCTTGCTCTCCAGGCTGCGGCACCAAGAGCGCAACGATTTCTTACGGTATGAGATCGACAAAGTCCACGAGACGTTCCTCCATTTTCTCGACCAGTGCGGACTCGGGCTTGTGCGAACCATCTTTCATGAGTGGCATTCCGTCGCAGTCGTCAACAAACGGGTAGGCAGTTCCGTGGGCTTAGGTGGTCTCCTTTTTATCGGCAGTGCACTGATCCCCCATGGTCTGGTGTGGATGTTGTAGAACACGAGAAAGTACATTGAATACTTCTCGGCCTGGTTCGGCAGCTCCGCGAAGGCCCTCGCGCCGCGACTGTTCTTGGCGTGGAAGCGACTCTCCGTCGAAACTAAACTCTCCCGCATGCGCAGTCACCTCGCAAGCGAGCAGGCAAAGCTGGCGTTGGTGCAGAAGCAAATCGAAGAACTCACCGTGCAACGCAACCTCGCGCAGCTCACTAGCCTCGCGATCCGCAACGATCGCAAGCACGCTGACGACACGATCCAGCGACTCCACCGCAAGATCCAGTCCGCAAGTGCGTTTTTGGAAGACAGTCAACGGCGAGAAGCGCTTGTGGCCCACGAGGCCCAGCTGCGCGTTGAGGCCGCGACGTTTTTGCCACCGCTCGTACTCGAGTCGCTGCTCCGCGGGTTTCACTGCGTGGGGTTCCTGCAGCCACTCCATACGGAGTTTGCTTCAGTCTCGCCGGAAACAGACGAAGGCCAAGTGAAGTCACAGCTCTTGGGACGGGCAACTTGCTACCAGCAACAGCAAGCGTCAGCGACGGACGAATCTGTTCTGAACCAATGCGTTGCATTGCTACACAGCTGCTCCACGCATTCCAAGGATGACGGTTCGGCGGCCCTCGAGATCCCAGTCCACGAGTGTTTAAACTACGTCCAAGGCATCAGAGTTCGTGTGGAGGAGGATCCGACCGCGCACCTTTTGTTTCTGTCCGAGGCCAAGCAGGCAAGACTTGAGCATCAACCAGCACCACACAAGAGGGGCGGTGACGACGACATCAACAGTCCTAACACGATGGCGCTGACTCGAGAATCTCCACTAGCTCTTCACGAACTCGTTCGTCAGTTCAATGTGGCGCTTCGCCATGTCCGTCAACAAGACGAACATTACGCTCGCCACGCCAAACTCTTCAGTTCGCGCATGCTCGAGCAAAGCGAGATCTCGGCGGTGCCCCACGCTTTGATAACCCCGCAGGGCGAGGCTTCACCATCACTAGCCTCGCCACCACCATCCACTCTCGCCCCACAATCGATACCGAATCCTCGCGCTGTGTTGCAGGTTGCCGGAAGTACATCCGCAAACTGCAGTTTACAAGGCGACCAAGAGAAAGACTCGGGCGATGACCCGAGCACGTCGCCAAAGTCGTTGGACCAGCTCCCATTGCTGCAGCCAGAAGATCTCGAGCTCTCTCCTCGGCACACCCACGCGTTTCTGCGTCTTACACTCGGCCAAGTCGTCATTGAGTATGGCTCACTGCTCTTCTCTCCGACCGATCTGACGGCGTTCGTGAGGAACGGCATGCTCCAGAAGGTCATGCTCCGCGGTCTCGCCGGCGGAAAGCACAACACGCAAAATCACACTCCACTCTCAACCGGCACGGAAACGGAAGGCGATGGGGATGGAGCTGGCCACAGCAGTGATGACGATGACGATAATGACCAACACGGAGAGGCCGCAGCCGGTTCACTTGGGGCGGTGACGGACCATGAGAGGAAAGGCAAGATGCTGCCCCTGCTACGCAAGCAGACCACCCAGCGCCGTACACGGCGCAAGTCGTCCTACCGAGGACTCCATGCGCCAATTGTCCACGGCATTGACCGCGCGCTGTCGCATCTCAAGGTGGCGTACGACGTCTGGAATCGGATCACGACGCAGCTGATTCAAGCTAATATCGTCGCGGCACGCGGCGGGATCGTGGCCAACGACGCTGCGCTTGTACCAACGGATGCATCGGGAACAAGTGTTGCCGTCGTATCTCCGCTCGCCATGCCAGAGAACAGTCCCACGACGCCATTCGTCGCGCTGCGGCCGCGACTGCACCTTCACATTGAACCACTTCCGACTGGTCCGCTCATGGTCTCGGCCAAAGACAAAGACCGCAGCGATGCGCGGCTGGCGCTGTCGGCCGGTGGTCGGCGGCGGTCCACAATGACACTGTCGTCCATAGCAGTTGACTGGTCGTACGACACTGCAAAGGCTCGGCGCCTCACATCAAGCGACACGCAGCAACTCGTCCACGCGGTCCACGGACTTCATGGCATTGTGTGTAGCACGTCGCAGCAGCGTGCTGCGGACTTTAATAGTGCCAAGCAAACCCTGCAAAGTCTTCGTGAGACGCAATGGCTTCTCGCAAGCGAACTCGCCAGTCAATTTGCTGACTCGTCACTCGCCGTCGCGCCTGCCGCAACGCACGATCCAAGCAGCCTCTTGGCACCGGAGGACGACCCGCGTTGCCATGTCTTTGAGTGCGTCACGTTTGAGAACGAGGCCATCGAGCGGCTCTTCAGCGTCGAAGATCACCCAGAAGACGAGCTCGTTCGCGTGCAGACGCTACTAGAACGCAAGAAGCACATTGTGCGCCACGCATTCTACGCCAAGCACCGCTCCGGTGGAAGTGGGATAGCAGCGACTGTGCCTCCGTACGCCGCGACGCTCGACGAGCTGTGGCACACCGTCAAGGTGTTGCGACTGCCACGCGACGTGCGCGTGCTGCCCACGTTGCGAGACGACGAACTGCTTCTCGGGACGTCCTACTTCCACGAGCACGTCTTCTCCCCCGACGATCTCGCCGAAGTGCTCCTGCAGCTCTGCAACGAACAATTTCTGCCCCACATCACGCCGATCAGCGCGCGCGTCGACTTCTTGCTCACCCACCATCTCCCTCTGGCGATGCAGCACCAGAGCGCCATCCGAGCTATCGCACACACGCACGACGTCAAGAGGGTCTTGGCCGACCACGCCCACACGCTACGCACGATCTTCCGACGCTACTGCGCCAAAGAGAGAGATCTCCTGGCCGCGGCGGCCGCCAAGCGTCGCGCTGCCATGGCCGCCGCGTCCGTATCGGCGTCCACAAGTCCCATGGCCACGGCAGCGAGCAATGCCACCCACCACACAGCATCGTCTGCTTCTTCCTCCTCCAGCGCAACCGCACCACCGCCTCAAGGCATCACCAAGTTCATGCGGCTCGCCGATTGGCACGCCTTCCTCGCCGACTACAAGCTGCTGCGCGCGCCGCGATTTACGTCCGAGTACGCGACCGTCGTCTTCTGCAACGTCCAGGAAGCCGAGAGCGGCCTCGAAGACAATCTGGAAATGATCTTCAGCGAGTTCACCGAAGCCATGGTCGCGCTTTCGGTCGTGTTCTATCCGGATCCGTTCCTGCGCCACGCCGCGCGAGTCCACCAGTTCGTTCGCCGCTATCTGCCCGTGTCGCCGGACGACCATAGCTGACAACTGTCCGCCAGTAAAAAAAAATAAGCGCTGTGGGTTGATTCGGTTATGTTAGTGAGAGAGAGAGAGAGGCCCTGTCTCTAAATGACGTTTCCACTTCTTCTCCTTGGGGGACTTGCCTTCGCTCCCGGTGGCTTCTAAATCAACGCGTCAAACTGGATGCCGGCGACCGTGTACCCTTTCAGCGAGCGCTTGACCATGTTGGCAAACTGCGTCGGGTCGTTGCGGAAGAGCTCGGCGGCCTCGCGGTTGAGCGGGTCGTCCGGGTTCGGCTCGTAAAAGAGGTAGATCAACCCGTAGATGACCGAGTTGATGTCCAGCACGGGCTTCCAGTCTTCGCGCAGAATGTTGAGACACACGTTGCCGTCGAGATCAATGTTCGGGTGGTAGATCTTGGTGAGGCACTTGACCTTGGGCGGCTCGTGCGGGTACATCTACATCGGAATGTTAGTCAATCGTCCAACGAATGGAAGACGAGAGCGCCAAGAAACGGGTTCAGCCACGTACCGATGGGATCTTGAAGATGAAGTCGTACGTGGCGCCCTTCCAGAGCCCCGTGTCGGCGCACACCTTGACGTGGAAAAGCGTGAGGTCGTTGGCGTCCGGAAACGTGACGGTCGCGGCCTGGCCGCCATCCAACTCGGCAATGTCTTTCTGGATGCGAATCTCGCCCGGCGTGCGCTTCTTCTCTTTGCTCGCGCCCGCGCGCTTGCCGCGGCCCACGCCCAGGATCTTGACCGTCTTGGGCTTGTCGGCGACCGCCGCCTCTGTCGTGCCGTTCTCGGCCGCGGAAGCGCCGTTTTCCGCCGCAGTTTCGGTGGCGGCCGCGGCCTTTTCCTCCTCGGCCTTCTTCTCCTGCTGCTTGGCCTTCAAGCGGATCATCCTTCGTCACGCGCGCGTCCAAGAGTGAGGGGTGGAGGGGATACGGGGCCTTCTGCTGGGTTGCTTTCTTCGCGAATGCCAAACCAAAGACCCCCAGCGCAACGCGTTTTGTACCCACCACACGAAAAATATACCTTGTTTTGGCACAGACAAAGTTCCTCGTAGTTTACCGGTAAAATACGTAAAAGTTGCAGGGAGAGAGATGCCTCGATCTCAAAACACGGTAGATTCGCAAGTCTCAGTGCAATGTACCCATCGCGCGTCTCCATCATCGCGATGGCATTGCCCGTGTGCGCATTTCGCCACTGCGTTGTGCGCGTGACAACGATCGGTCGTCGCTGGGAAAGAGTGATGAAAACATGAGGTTACAAAAGAGGAGGTTCACACCGAAATGATAATTTTCTTCTTGAGAGGCCACAAAGTGAGGATGGAGAGAGATACATGCTTTCTCGGCGCTACTCGCTGCTGCCGCGTGAGGAGACACGGTGGCAGCTTTACAGCTTGGACGAGGCGAGGATTTGCTTCATCTGCGGCGAGATCTCGTCCTTCTCCGGGTCCGTGGCGTTGCTAAAGTCCGTGATCACCGACCACTTGGCCTTGACGTCCTCGGGCGTGATGGGCTTGTCCAGGTCGAAAAAGTGGCCGGCCGTGCGCGTGTACTTGACCTGCGCGGTCCAGCCACCGCCGCTCTCAAAGATGCAGCCCGAGCAGGGAACGTCCTCGTGGCAGAGGAAGGCGATGGTCGGCGCAACGTAGTCCGGCTTCCACTTGGCAACCAGCTCCTCCGGCATGACGGTCGCAGTCATGGCCGAGCCGGCGCCCGGCGCAACGACGTTGACCTTGATGTTGAGCTTGGCGCCTTCCTTCGCGAGCGCCTTGCCGAAGCCTAGCATGGCCGACTTGGCCGAACTGTAGTTGGTCTGGCCAAACTGACCGTAGAGGCCGTTCACGGACGTGACGAGGATCACACGGCCGTACTTCTGCTTGCGCATGTGGGGCCACGCCGCGTGGGTCACCGCGAAGGCTAGTCAATCATAAAGATAAAATGAGTATACAGACAAGGAAAAGGAAGCAACCATCTCTGCGGTGTACGTACTGCCCTGGAGGTGCGTGTTGAGCACGGCGTTCCACTTCTCCTTGGTCATCTTGACAAAGCTCGTGTCGCGCAGAATGCCGGCATTGTTGACGACAATGTCGACGCGTCCGAACGCCTCAATGGCCGTCGCGACGACCTTCTCGCCGTCCGTGACCGAGTCGTAGTTGCCCACGGCCTCTCCGCCTGTGCGTCAGCCAGCAATCGCATGAGCCGACATCGTCCACAGCAGAGTGCACACCACAACAAAACCAAATCACGTACCACTGGCCTTGATCTCGGCCACGACCTTGTCGGCAGCGGCCTTGGCAAAGTCGTTCACGACACTACAGCGCCATCAAGCAAAGTCAGCGTCCCCGTGCATCAACCACACGGGCGGTTGGAAGACGTACACTTTGGCGCCGCGCGAGGCGAAGAGCAGCGCGTAGGCGCGACCGAGGCCGGCACCCGCGCCCGTGATGATGGCGACACGTCCGTCAAAGCGAAGAGCCATGGTAGTGCTGTGGTGGAGAGGGAGGGGCAGGTGCTGCGTCGGGAGGATTTCCGGTTGTGGAGTCCGCCGGGGAAACCGACGATGAGCCCCACCATCACGGGGAACCCGTCATCAAACCTCGGTTGTGGCTGTGGGAATATCAATGAAACTTTTATAGAGGTAATGCATTTATAAGGGTTTAAGTAGAGCACGACCATGGGTATTTAGATACTAGCATGAGATCCTTAGCAGTTAGAAACCTTGATATGATTTGGTATGTTTGGATTGAAGTTTGAGCCCCGCACAGTCTGTTTTACAGCATCGGTTTACGTCACCCATTCTTCCGATTGTTGGACGAAGGTTGCTCGATACATACCTCTTGTTTTCGATAATCACCTCCATTGATCGATATAGAGCGCTCTATTTGAGCCATCTTGCCACTTTGTTGGTGCTGGTTGATGGTTGGTGCATGATAGCGTTCGCGGCAAGTTGAATCGCTTGCAGCATCATGGACGCCAACGTCGTTGGGAGCTTCCAGAAGAAGGTCGTGCAGCACCCAGAGGTACGATACTGTAGAGGATGTAACAGCGTACACGCTCGTGCGACTCGCGACTGCAGAGTCGCTCTGTCGGTGGCGCTGTGCGTGGTGGAATGAATGGGCTCAACTCACGTGCCCTCTTGTAGGTGTTTTTCACGCCGTCCGAGGACATCGCGCAGGAAATCAAGGGCTTTACGAAGCATGTGTTTGACCACTGCACCAAGTTTGTGAGTCGCACTGCCGCGACCCCACTCGATCAGCTGTACGTCGATGGCTTTGACGCCGACCAAATTTGGGAGCAGCTTCGTCTACAGAACGTACCGCTGCTCGAAGAGCTCAGCAAGCGCATCCGCAGCTTCCAGAAAAAGCCCGAGCAGATCCGCTTGTTCCCTTCTGAGAAAGGTGGAGAGGAGGAAGAAGACGATGAAGCGATGGAGCTGAGTGAGGAGGTCGATGAGGTCGACGACGATGGCGAGCAAGAGTCGGCGGACTCGGACGATGATCAGGATGATGGCGAAGAAGAGGAGCAGGACGATAGCGCAGAGAAGACGCCGAAGAAGAAGTTATCGAAGAAGGCCAAGAAGGCGCGCGATGTGGCCGAGGACGGGTTCTTCGATTGGGACGAGATGGATCGAATCGCGGAGGAGGAAGAGGAGGAAGACGACGACGATGAGGACGAGGGCCTCGGCGTTGACGGGCTGGACGGTGATGATGACGATGACGAAGAGGGGCTCGATGACGACAGCGAAGATGATGACATGGAAGATGAAGACCTCGACGACGAGTCGGCTGCACAAATGAAATTTGACGATTTCTTCGAAGAGCCCGACGTCAAAAAGTCCAAACGTAGCCGCGCCGACGATGATGAAGACGAAGAGGAAGACGACGACGACGAAGAGGTAGAGGATGAAGAAGAAGCAGAAGAGGACGAGGAGGAAAACGAGTTCCCGACCGTCAACCGAACAGCGGCAGCAGACGTGGAAGGAGACGTCGATGAGGATGATCTCGCTGAGCGTGGCATCATGTCGTCCCACCAGCGTCAGCGTAAGCGGTTACAACAAGAGATCAAGCAACTCGAGAAGGAGGCGCTGGAGGACAAGCCATGGGAGCTTAAGGGTGAAGTGCGGTCCGGTGCGCGTCCTGAAAACAGTCTGCTAGAGGCTGTGCTGGACTATGACCGACCAGTCAAGGTCGCGCCCGTGATTACGGTCGAAGTCTCTGTGGCACTGGAAGACATGATCAAGAAGCGTATTCTGGAGGACGACTTTGACGACGTGATCCGCAAGTTTGCGCCCAATGAAGAGGACGAAAAGAAGAAGCTTCTGGACGTGTCGATGGAGAAATCCAAGGAAGGTCTTGGGGAGATCTACGAGAAAGAGTACATGAAGACGGCGATGGGCTTTGAAGCCGATGACGAGTCCAAGCAGGAGCAAGAAGAGATCGAAGTCATGTTCAAGAGTCTCTGCTGGAAGCTCGACGCATTGTCCAACTACCAGTTCACGCCCAAGCCCATGGTCAAGGAGCTCCAGGTCAAGCCGTCGGTGCCGGCAATTGCTATGGAGGAGGTCGTGCCGATCAGCGTAAGTGACGCCAACCTTAAGGCACCCGAGGAGGTGTTCCAGAAGAAGCGCAAGCGTGGTGAGGCCGTGCTGCAGTCCAAGGAAGAGATGACCCAAGATGAGCGCAAGGCTCAGCGCGGCGCCAAGAAGCGCGTGCGGAGGAAAGAGAAGAAGCAGGCCGAGGCCGACGAGCGGCTCGTGGCCAAGATCAACCCGGGGCTCGGCAACAAGTACGAAAAGAAGAAGATGCTCGAAAGCATCGCCAACGCCAAGAATGTTACGAAGGGCAAGGAGATCGAAGGCTCGACCAAGCAGTTCTCCAACTCGAAAGAGTTCTTCTCGCGTCTGCAGGTTCGTGCCGATTGTTTATGGCGTTTCATGTGGGTGGTGTTCTGACTCAGTGATGAATGATGACGACGGGATGAATTGCAGGAAGAGGTTCAGGGCGAAATTCGGAAGAAGAAGAGCGCGGGTGCAGCCACGTAAACACACGGAGCATCGCTGGGTGTCATCTTCAGCAACCCAGAAACGAAACACCCGTGAACCCACGTGGGTGGTTATACACCCCACGTATCATGGAGATGGGCCTGCTAAAAGTTCTTCCCGGTCCTGGATGCCGCGCCGCGGCTCGCGTGATGCGACGGCGACAGCCACTAAGTTTATCGCAATAGAAGTCTTGTATCTTGATGCGTGCAGCCAATCCAGTTTGTCTGTTTTGTCAAAATTTGAGATCGAGATTCCGCCTGAGAAGAGCCAAATGCGACATGACGCAGAACAAGGCAGATATCACACTTTATTACAAAAAAGGGTGAGGTTGTGAAGTGTGTTTGGCTCGTTCAAGGGTTTCATCGAATTCTCAAAAGTAGGTGATATATTGTCCCTGTTGAAGTGGGAAAGATTTTCGAAGCAGAAAAGACGGCGGGCGATCATCAATGATATCGATCCGTTGCGTGTCTCTTGTGTGTCGACGCTCTGCTTCGGTCGGTTGAAGTCACGTCGGTTTTCTAGCCCCGATCGCTTGCCTCTCCTCCTGCCCCCAACTCGTCACTTCGGAATCCGCGCCGCCACCAGCACGCTCCCCCTCAAGATGCAAGTCTCCTCCACCAAGCCTTCGCTCCGCAACAATGTGGAGCCAACAAACGGCCACGGGCTTAGGCGCTACCCGTCCACCATCGCGAGCGGCCCGGACTACTCGGCCGAAGAGCAGAGCGACTCGGAGCCCATCTACGGCCACCCGCTCATGTGCGCGAGCGTCCCGACCGAGCGCTTCCCGCGGCGCTCCGTGCCAGCACGCGTCGCCCACCAGCTCATCAAGGACGAGCTCTCGCTGGACGGCAACCCCAAGATGAACGTACGTCCGTTAGCCCCGCCATGTAGACGCCTACTAACCTTTTATTCTGTCTTCTACAGCTCGCCTCCTTCGTGTCGACCTACATGGAGCCCGAGGCCGAGGACCTAATGGTCGAGGGGCTACGCAAGAACTACATTGATCTGGACCAGTACCCGCAGACCGCCGAGATCCACAACCGCTGCGTGCAGATGCTCGCAAACCTGTACCACGCGCCGCTGGGCGTCGGCGAGCAGGCCACGGGCACGGGCTGCATCGGCTCGTCCGAGGCCATCATGCTCGCCGGCTTGGCCATGAAGCGCAAGTGGCGCGACCGCCGCAAGGCGCAGGGCCTCCCGTACGACAGCCCCAACATGGTCTTTGGCTCGAACGTGCAAGTGTGCTGGCACAAAATGTGCAAGTACTTTGAGATCGAGATCCGCGAGGCCGACGTGTCGGCCGACTGCCTCGTGCTCACGGCCGAGCGCGCGCGTCCGCTGCTGGACGAAAACACGATCGGCGTGAGTGCGATTCTGGGCAGTACGTTCAACGGCGAGTACGAAGACGTCGCGGCGATCCACGCCATGGTTGACGAGGTCAACGCCGCCAACGGATGGGCCATTCCGATCCACGTCGACGCGGCGAGCGGCGGCTTCATTGCGCCATTCTTGAACCCGGAACTCGCGTGGGATTTCCGCTTGCCCAACGTCAAGTCGATCAACGTGAGTGGCCACAAGTTTGGGCTCGTGTACGCCGGTATGGGCTGGGCGCTCTGGCGCGAACGCCAAGATCTGCCCGACGATCTTGTGTTCCACGTCAACTACTTGGGCGGCGACCAGCACTCGTTTACGCTCAATTTCTCCAAGGGCGCCGGCAACGTGGTCGCGCAGTACTACAACATTTTGCGGTTTGGCTTTGACGGCTACCGCACCATCATGGAGGCCTCGATGGAAAACGCCGAGTACTTGCGCAGCTCGCTGCTCGCGACCGGCTATTTCCACATTGTCGACAAGCAGCACATGCCGCTCGTGGCATTCGCGCTCAATGACTCGAGCCGCTACACGTGCTTCGACATCCAGGACAAGCTCAAGAGCCGCGGCTGGATCGTGCCGGCATACACGTGCTCGCGCGGCGCCGAGTCGCTCGTGATCATGCGCGTCGTGGTCAAGCAGAACTTCTCGTACAGTATGGCCAACATGTTGGTGCAGGACATTCTCAAGGCCATTGACGCACTCGAGAAGCACCACGTGCTGGTCGAGACGGCGCTGTCGTCGCCCAAGGCCACGATCAACAAGATGCACTTCAAGGACGTGGTCCATGCGATCCAAGCGAATCTCAAGCACCAACAGTCGGGCATCACGACCCACGGCGTCTGCTGAGCGATGACTCCGGGCTGCGTGCCCCAGCAAGGCTGCCTTTGCTACCACTGATGCATTCTGATTGAGCGTTCACTGACTGCGTACTTTTCCATTCCTGCCAAACAGCCAATTTACCATTCCTCCTTTGTGTAGCCATCTCTCCCATGTATCCATTTCCAGGAGACCGTTGGGATCCGATTCGGCGGCATTACGGAGCAGGTAGCGTCATGCGAGTATCACCAGTGTGTCTCGCATACTTGGGCTTCTCGGCCATGGGCGCCGAGTCATCAAGCCAGACGCGGTCCACAAACTGGCTGGGCGTGCTACTGCTGGTCATGCGTTCGTACTTGAGACACACGGCAAACGCCCGCACGGTCGACGCCCCGCCCAGAAACTGCTTCTTGATCATGGACGGAAGCGTCACTTGGCCGGCATCGCGTGTGAACCCCTTATCGGTCGCACACGTGGCCGTGTGGGCCGCGCGGGCCTCCATGTCATTAAACTGAATCTCGCTCAGCAACGGCGGCGTCGTAGCGTCCACTTCGCGTAGCGTCAGCGTCGTCGACTGCACGCAAAAGATCGTCCAGGGGGCGCCGCTATAGTCCTTCGAGTGGGCGTCACCGCTACGGTCATAGCTGTCGCCACGGGAGCGGCACTGGTTCGTAATCTCGTCGATGCTGACCTTGTCATTGGCTGCTTGGAGCAAGACCAAGTCCGAGATCACGTGGAGAAGCGGCAGCCGCGTCCAGTGAGACGCCCCCGCGTCGGCGTACATCGCCAGCACATTCCGCGTCCAGCCACGTCCATTGAGCGGGTCAAAGTCGGCGTCTCGCTCGAGCTGTACGACCGCGACTCCGCTGCCGTCGCGGGCGATTCGCTCAGCGTACACGATGCGATGTGGCGCGTCGTCGGTCTGCGTGTTCTTGGTACAAAACGTATTGTTATTGGGGACTTTGGCCGCCGGTCCAAGCGTGTGTGACGCAAGGCCCTTACCACCGGCGATGACCTCAAAGCATGCGGCGTGCGGAGGCGCAAAACTGTACGCCTTGAACGACAACGACAGCATCCACCCATTATCACTCTCCGTCTTTCCATCCACGTCGATCGCAGTGGCAAACGGATTGAATGCCTCGCGCACGCGAACTGTACGGTCCGGTTCCGCCAAGTACCACACGGCGCGGGCGTACGCGAACCCCACGAGCTGGCTGATTGCTTCGCCGTCGGCTTTGAGCGACTCGAGCGAGTACTTGAGCGCGTTGCAGTTAGTCACGACGGGCACGACCGAGAGGTAAAACACGAGCAGACGAGCCTGTACGAGCCCATGTGCGTGGTCCTGTGTGCCAAATGCCGTCGCAAAGAGCCGCTTGTCGTCCTTGAGGATCGTGCCGAGCTCTGAAAACAGCGCTGCGACACCAAAGTCGTCACACTTGGCGGCCATTTGCTCGCGCGTGAGGCTGCCGTGTGCGTACTGGAGCGACGCGCCGTGGACGACCGCAAACTTGTCCTTCATCGTTGTCACGTCCGTGAGCTTCATCTCGGCGACGACCTTGGTCGGCAGGTCAGAGATCTCGTGGAGAATGCGGTCAATGCCGGCAATGACTGCGCCGACTTGGTCGTGGACTTGCTGGAGCGTCGACTGAATAGCGTCCATCTCTTTCGTGAAGGACGCGTGGAGATCATGCAACGCCGCGAGCACAGGGTCGGCTTTACTGTCGCTGCTGCCGACAACCGCGAACACGGAAGCTGCGACCGAGAACGCAATGCCAGCAAATCCAAAGGCTCCGGGCAGTACACTCACGGCGTCGCCAATGCCCTTGAGCATCTTGGACGTGTCCTTGTTGACGCCCGACTGGATCGCGAGCTGGATGCCGTCGGTCGCAGTCTTAATGTTCGTGAGCACGTCCGTCTTGGTACTGTCCGGCACTTCACTGATGGTCTGCACGGCCGAGTTGGCGATCGCAGCTTTGGCCGTTGGAGGAGCCGCTGAGGGTGGCGAGACCTCGTCTTGCGCGAAGCCGCCGGCCAGCAAAGTGAGGGCCAGTACAGTCAAAACGCACAGTGGAGACCGCATGGCAGATATCGATGGAGAGAGAGAGCCGAAGATGGAGAGTGCGAAGTGGAGGGGTGCTCGGGAGACGCGAAAAGCGTAAGTGGGTATGACTGCAGGCGCCGTTACGTGGGGGGCTGGTCGTGTCAGGCAGTGATAGATGACAGGCACATCACGTGCTTCGAAAGATCGCTGGATGCGATCCACGTGAGGGCTTCTCTAAGAACTGCAGAGACGCTTGTTGGTAATGGCGGTCGTGATGTGGCGAGATGCTCGAGTTGTGGCTGTGACGTGTGCGATATGAAGTGTAGCCATGTTGTTCTTAACGTTTGGAAGTGGTGTTTGTAACTGTCACGCGCCAAAGGCCGCCAACTAGGTTTCCCGCCGGCGCCACGCCATCCTCGCCAACCAAAACCCAAGCAAAAAACTGCAAGTTGAAAACGGGTGGGTCGTAAACCCATCGAAACCCATCTACCGGGCCCACAGTTCTAAATACAGTCCTCCACTATTGCCAGTTGAACCCACGGTCTCGATAACTGGACAGTATCCAGGGTCATCCAACCCGGCCCGTGCCGTACCACTTGCAGACGAGCAGCTCATCCTCCTGCTGCGTCGGGCGAGTGGTTCTGCGAGTCGCTGCGCTTCGCCCGGCGCGAGCCATTCCGCCTTTTGCGTAACGGTGTTGAAGCAGTCTCCACCCACTCCCTCCCCCCACCATGAAGTACCTCGCAGTCACGGGCGGCACCGTGAGCGGCCTCGGCAAGGGCATCACCATCAGCAGCATTGGCGTCGTGCTCAAGGCCTGCGGCCTGCGCGTCACGTCCATCAAGATCGACCCGTACCTCAACTGCGACGCCGGCACCATGTCCCCCTTTGAGCACGGCGAGGTCTTCGTGCTCGATGACGGCGGCGAAGGCGACCTCGACCTGGGCAACTACGAGCGCTTTCTCGGCGTCACGCTCACGCGCGACCACAACATCACGACGGGCAAGGTGTACCAGCAGGTGCTCGAGAAGGAGCGCCGCGGGGACTACCTGGGCAAGACCGTGCAGGTCGTGCCCCACGTCTCGGACGCGATCCAGGACTGGATCGAGCGCGTGGCGCAGCTGCCCGTGGACGGCAGTTCCGACGTTGCTGACGTCTGCCTCATCGAAGTCGGCGGCACGGTCGGCGACATTGAGAGCATGATCTTTCTCGAGGCTCTGCGCCAGTTCCAGTTCCGCGTCGGCGTCGAGAACTTCTGTCTCGTCCACGTCTCGCTCGTGCCCGTGCTTGGCTCGGTCGGCGAGCAAAAGACCAAGCCTACGCAGCACGCGATCAAGGAGCTGCGCAGTGCCGGGCTGTCGCCCGATGTCATTATCTGCCGCGCGAGCTCGCAGCTCGAGCCGTCCACCAAGTCCAAGATTGGCATGTTTTGCCAGGTCTCGGCCAACCACGTGCTGTCGGTCCACGACGTGAGCAACATTTACCACGTGCCGTTGCTGCTCTCGAAGCAGGGTGCCGCCAGCATTCTGCTCTCGCGCCTGCAGCTCATGAGCCGCTTCCGCGAACCTGAGCTCGCCGAATGGGCAGCTATGGCCCACCGCGTGGATGGCTACACTGAGACCTGTCGCATCGCGCTCGTGGGCAAGTACACGGGACTCCAGGACTCGTACCTGAGTGTGATCAAGGCACTCAAGCACGCGACCATGAAGTGCGACCGCGATCTCGTGATTGAGTGGATCGAGGCCTCGGACCTCGAAGATGACATGAAGCGCACGGACGCCGACCGCCACAGTGCGGCCTGGACCAAACTGCGTGCGTGCAACGGCATTGTTGTGCCCGGTGGCTTTGGCGACCGTGGCGTCGATGGCAAGGTGCTTACGGCACAGTACGCGCGCGAAAACAAAGTGCCGTACCTGGGCATTTGCCTTGGCATGCAGGTCGCTGTGATTGAGTATGCCCGCAATGTCGTGGGCTGGAAAGACGCCACGAGCGAAGAGTTTGACGCGAACTCGGCCCACAAGGTCGTGGTGTTCATGCCTGAGATCAACCCCGAGGTCATGGGTGGCACGATGCGCTGCGGAGCGCGCGAGACGGTGCTCCACGAGAAGAACAGCGAGGACCCGACCAAGCGCTCGCTGGCGTCTTACCTCTACGGCAAGGGCCAGCGGATCATGGAGCGCCACCGCCACCGGTACGAAGTGAACCCGGACGTGGTCGAGACGATCAAGAATGCCGGGCTCAACTTTGTGGGCACGGACACCAAGAGCGTGCGCATGCAGATCGTCGAGCTCGACCGCGACGTGCATCCGTTCTACTTTGCGTCGCAGTACCACCCCGAGTTCAAGTCGCGTCCGGTGGAGCCGTCGCCGCCGTTCTACGGATTGATTCTCGCGGCCACGGGCAAGCTCCAGGCGTTCATGGACGAGTGCGAGGCCAAGGGCAAGTGAGCGGCTCCCGTTTCCCAGTAAGGCGCAGCGTAATACCTAGGAGAGAGATACATGAGAGAGATTCCGTCTTGAGTCTGGTGCCTGTCTTCCCAATCGGTTGAGACCACCAACAAGACGAATCCCTCTCACTCTCGCGCCCATAGAAGCACCCCATTGCATATTTAAACCAATAGAACGACGACTATTTATCCACCTCCATCAGCCATCGCTGACCGTACTCAAAGCACTCGTCGCATTCCCATTGCCTCCTGTTGAAGGCAAAGCGATAGTAGAGTGCCACCGACGCCTTCTGTCACGTGGCGAGTGTACACTACGATCAACCCAGCCATCTTTTCGTCGTGGCAGGCGACCAGGCTCGAAAATGGAACGAACTTCTAGTCAGGAAACGTTTATGAGCTTCTTGAGTGGTATGGCGACGGCCAGCGCTTCCTC
>JAADXL010000702.1:0-19147 GCA_023337755.1 Pythium aristosporum | reverse complement strand
GAGATCTGCGCTGCACTCCAGCGAAACCGCGTACCGCTCTCGCCGCGGTCGGCTGAGCTGCAGCAGCGTCCAATGGATCTGTTCACGGAAGCGGTCTGGACTTATTTTGGTGACGGCGCAGCCGATGATCAGCCAGCCAACAACAGTATCCCGCCCTTTGACGACTGTCTCGACTTTCTCATCGACGCGCTCTCGGTGGTCAACAGCGATGATGAGACCGGATCTCCGTGATACGATGCGGCCAGTACCGGAGCAGCCACGCGGTGAGCTTGAAGAATGAACTTGATCAAAAATTGAAGTCAACAAATGATCATCAGAATGAACCGTAATTTGTATTCATCGCTTGAGCTGATCATCAGCGCGGTGTGCAGTTGAGAAGGAGGAGACTTACGTAGACCAGGGTTTTGTGACGTACGGATGATCCTAGAAGAGCCACGAGAGGAGCGTCCCAACGACTTCCACGACGCCCTCAAATCCGAACTCCTCCATGAGCTGATCTTTGATGCCTTCTTTGAACCCGTCGACGAGACCGGCACCTACAATGTTGGCGACGTTGTCTACCTGCTTGCCAAAGCTGGAGGCAGTCGATCCGCTGGGTGGATATGAATATGCATGGGCTGGATATTCGTGTGGTTGGTAGCCTTGATGTTGATATCCTTGGGGCGGATAAGCCTGGTGTGGATATCCGTGGGGCGAGTACCCGGGGTGATGGTTCTGGTAATACTGTAGATTCAGGGACATGAGATTAGCAAGGCACCCTCCAACCCGCAAGAACCATCTATCGTACCGGTCGTCGCGGCTCCACATGCAGCCCAAAGAATGGGCGATACAAGCTCCACTTCTCTTGGTCCTCACACACGACGCGACGGTCGTTGCCGTTCACTTCGAGACACAGTCCCAGTCGCCTCAGCTGGAGCATGCTCACCGTCTCATAGTGCTCGTGCTCGTGGCTGCATCGGCAACTATGAAAGCACGAGCGGCAGATGTCGTAGTCGGCCGTGCACTGAATGCAGCTCAGCATATTCCCAGACCCAGGGAACTCCCAGTCGCCGCACTCATCACAGAACCGTGTGATGCGGATCGCGACCATGATGCACAGCAGTTCGTTCTTGTCCAAGTAGCCGTCGCCATTCAAGTCGAGCTGGAGAAAGTGGTCGATAAGTGCTTCGCGGAAGCCGAGACCGCGAAAGTAGACTCGGAATTCACCATGCGTGACTTTGCCGCTGCGATCCGCGTCCAATTCGCGAAACAATTGCTCGATCTCGGCCCGGAGAAAGTTGCCCACACCCGGCATGTACTCCTTTAACGACTCCTTGTCGCACATGAGTCGGAACTGATGACGCGAGTTGTGGACCCGTTGGCGCTGGCCGTGGCAGCCAACGCACAAGAGGTAGTCGTCGCACGACGTGCAGTAGAAGCTGTGTTGATGCTCCAGAATGGGTGCGTCGCAGGCGTCGCAGTAGCCGTCCGTGAAGTTGAGGTACCGGACAACCTTGTGGAATTCGTGCGCGTCGATGGTACCGCTGCCGTCTTCATCGAATATACGGAAGACCTTGGTCGTGGCTCCGTGCGAGTCGAAGGAGAGAAAGCTGTGGAGCTGGGCGAGCGTGAGTTGGCCGTGACGGGCGTGCTGGTTGAAGAGCCCAGCCGAGTAGTCGATGAGCATGACCTCTTCATACGCGCGAACGTAGTGGCGCAACGCCTCTTCGATCGACATGCTTCCGGAGTGAGGAGCTGGAGCTGGAGGAAAGGCAAATACGAAAGTGAGCAGGAGAAGAGATAGCGTCCTTCCCGCTGATGGTGAGACAGCGCTTGTCGGTTCGAAGAATAATTGACCCAATCGAGTGAACCCACTATTTGCAATCAATGCGAATCGAAGGCTTCGCTGGCTCCTTCTGGCTCTGGCCAAGCAAAAGATAACGTATTGCGTGCTCTTCTGCAGAATCTTCGATAAATCGAGTTGCGCTGTTCCTTAGATGCGAAGAGATCTACCAGTATAGTGCATCAAAGGATCCACCAAATCCACCCATTCCGCTGTTACGTCTGACACGAATGAGAATGAGGATCAGCACACTGTTGCACATAAAAGGACCATGGATCCAGTCATCCAGACTGAGAATCTGTGCGCTCTTCAAATGCTCCATTTTGTTCTTCGGTGGCTTCATTCACTACCCACGTGGCTTTCCACTGACGCTGCAACTGCTATTACCCACCAACGCTGGTGCGTGGCGCACGAGAAACTGCTCAAGCGCAGTGATCGCCGGCTCGGGTGCGTTCCGTTCCTGGATCGACTTCATGAGTTGCTGGACGCTTTCCTTGGCCAGCAGCCGCTTGTCCATTTGCATCTGCAGGCGGCTCAGCACCTTGAGCTGCCACGTCGTGGGGGCTGCCTGCTCGCTCGTTGGCAATTGCGATGGTGCATGTGTGACTATGCAGAACTCGAGCATCACAAGCACGTCGGGCAGCAGATACCACTCGCTAAAGGGCAAGCGATTTGCCTGTGAGAAGAGCCGCAGGCGTCGACACGCGACGCACCAAAGGGAGCCGTTGCTCACGCCCTTTAGTATCTCGATCATCGAGCCGTCGTCGGCGATCGGACGGATCAAATCCTGTGCCTGCACGGCGACGATCTCGCACGCACGAGTGCAAATGACCGTAATGATCTCGTACAAATCGTTGCCTCGATCCACGATGGGCTCTTGTTGTTCCAGGTCATCTCCTCTGGCGCTTGCGTCGCGGTTGGGTGGGGCGTTCAGTGCTGCCCACTGCCACCGCGTGTGCGGCAGCGGAAGGTAGTCGCGGTCGTGGCGACACGTCGACGCGAGCTGCCACGCATCGGCATTCAACAGGATCTTCATGCCGTCCAGTACTGTCCTTTGTAGCTGCCGTGTGAGCTTCATTAGGACGCGACGAGGCCGCTTCGGTTGACTACTGGAGACAAAGCCGAGCTCCCGCAGGCAAATCCGGTCGGCGTCGTCGTGGAGCCACGCACGCTGCAAGAGTAGCCCCCAGATGCGATCGACCGTGGCAGCATGCGTGTGCACGAGTTCAAACCATTTGCGGCTCGTGAGGCTGAGTCGATAGATGGCTTTGGGATTCATGAATGCCGTCAGGGTTTCTAGATTCGTAATGCGGTAGTCGTGACTACGTCCCATGGCTCGCATCGGCGAGAGCGGCGCCGTCGCATCAAAGCATGTCGCCCAGCCTATGCCGTAGGCGTGGAACAGCTCGGGGTCGAGCTTGTAGCGCGACTGCTGAACCACGCGCGGCTCAAGACGGGAAGACGACCGTGCGCCGTGAAGTAAGAACTGCGGTGGCACCACGTCGTCCGACAGGCACCGGACCGCCGTGATCGACGCCACGGGCGAATGGCTGCTTGAAGAGTTCGATGGGGGCGGTGCGCGCTTGCGGCCACGCAACGGCATCGAAACACCCGGCATCTCGTGGGGAGTGCCGCTTGGTGCTTGTGGGCCAGTGTGAGTGACCCGGAGAAAGTCAAAGCTGGCGCCGGCAGCCGAGACAGAATGAGAGCTCCCTCGAGGACTCTTCACCACTGTCGCTAGGGCTGTCGTTGGTGGGTCATTCGGCGGAGGCGAGACCTTGGGTGCCGCCTGCAGGTGGGCAATCGAGTCCAGGGGCACTGCGAGGCGGAGCGACGCCGAGACGCTCATGTCGCTCGACTCGATCGCGTCTTGGCAGGCCTTGGAACAGAACAGCTTGGTCGTTATTGCCTTGCTCGAGGTCACGGACGCAGTGGGGAGGAGACTTCGAGACGAAGAGGTGGCTGGCATGGAGCGTGGGAAGCGAGCGCTGCAGTTCCAGCACGTGACCATTTGCTGCTGCGTATGACCGTGATGATGATTTGCCGACCGCAGAGATTTGCGCCTCTGTGGGGCCGGCGTCTTGAGACGATTACTGTCCGCGTCACCAATGACTAGACTCGCCATCGGTGGTGGCGGCTGCGGTCTCTGTGGCTTCGTAGAGAGCGACGATGCCGCGCGAGCTACCGGCATCCGTGGCGAGATCAGTGGGAACACAGTCCCACACGACTGCAGTGCAGGCGGGGGAGGACTTGCCGGTGGCTTGCTCGCCATATCTTCGTCTTGCTGGCCCCCACAGCGTGACGGATCCATCGACTTTTGCAGCTTGTGCAGTTGCGAAGTGACCCGCAAAAAAAGTTTCCACGTTGGATCGCTCTTGCCCGCTACAATGCCGTCAAAGAGATGCCGCAGTTTGCCCGGCGCCGTAGTGAGCAGTAGGTTGCCCGTGATATGTTCATAGACGACGAGCTGCGCATACGGCGCGAGCTGCCTGGCCTGCAGATACTGGGCCAACTCGAGGGAATCCCACTCCCACGGTGCGACAACGATCTCGCCCTCGGCATTCTCGATCTCAGACCGCGACGACGTCTTACCAGTTGGCGATGTTGTCTTTGTCGTGGCTGCCCCCTTCCACTTGGCTCCAGACTTGCCCTTGCGCGCGACCTTTTGCCACGCCGTCTTTTCGAGTGCGACCGTGATTTTGGCGCTCGCGAGTCGACTTTCCATCGCCTGGATCTCCGCCTCGAGCTGCTTCGAGCTGAGCGACATGATATCGTCCGGGCCTGTAGGGACGCACGGCGTGGAGATCCCCAACACGATAGAGGATGTAAGTCACTGTGTGGCCATGGTTTCGCATTACAACTCGGCATGGTATTTTTGGGGGGCTTTTGTTGGCACGTGCTATAGCGAGAGACCGAGTCCATGACACCGCGCGGCTCACTCGTCAAATGGAAGTCGCAACGCTTGGTACAGAAACGCGTACTCCATGGCTGCCTCTTGAAGCTGCTCAAGCCGGCCGCCGCCGCCGAAATGGCCGTCGTCTTCACTCATGCGCAACAGAAACAGAGGCGGCTTGTCGCCGCTTGAAGTGCTGGCTGCCGATTGCTTGGCGGCGTGGAAACGGCGCAGGCGATGAACCCATTTCACGGGTTCCCAAAACTGCACGCGGATGTCGTTCATGCTCCCCGTCACAAGCATGGACGGATACGTGGCACTGGGGACCATATTTGCGCAGGGCGAGTACTGTTGAATGTACTGAAAGACCTTGGGGTCGCTTGGGTTCCCCCACTCGTCATACTCGTGGACCGTCAGCGGCAGTGCCGGGTCTTGCATTGTTTCGAGGATGTCGACAAACGGCACCTTGAGAATCATGGCACGAAACAGGTGAGGGTGCGTGTTGGCCATGTACCCCATGATGAGCCCGCCGGCACTTGTCCCCTTTCCGGCCAGCCTCGCTGGACTCGTGTACTGGCGATCTAGCAGGTGGTCTGTGCAGGCTTCAAAGTCGCGGAACGTATTCATCTTGTTGAGCTGCTTGCCGTCGTGGTACCAGCGCAAGCCCAGCTCGCCTCCGCCCCGAACATGGGCCATCGCGACGATCCACCCACGCTCTAATAGACTGAGATGCTCCAGTTCAAAGTCGGCCTCGAGGTTCGTGCCGTAGGCGCCGTACCCTATCAGCAGCGTCGGATTCTGACCGCTCCGCAAGTCCAGATCGCGGCGATGGAGCAGCGTGAGTGGTACTTGCACGCCGTCGTGGCTCGTCACAAACTTGCGACGGCACGTGAACCGGTCCACGTTTAAGAGGGGGATCGTTCCCGTCGACTTGCTGCGAGTCGCTGTCTTCTTTCCGGGCTTAAGCTTGGCCGGACTGCCCAGCACTCGCGTCTCCTTGAGCACTGTGAGCTCACGGGTTTCCAGGTTATAATCGTACACAATCTCGGGCACGAGTGGTGTAGAGATGGAGAACCGCAGGCGATTCGACGTCGGCTCGCGGTTCACACCCGGGGTGATACGACACAGCGCGTGCTGGTCCGGAAGCGGCACAACGTGAATCTCTCCCACTGTACCCCCGTCATTCTCCGCGAGTCGACACACGCGAATCCGCGGCATACTCTGGACACGCTCATAGACCACGAGAAATCGCTCAAACAAATCGACGTCTTCGATCTTGACGTCCGGAGATTCCGGAAGCAGCGTCCTCCAGAGCGCGTGGTGTGGTGGATCGTCGCACACGGCGATCTTGTAGTTGGCAGCGTGGTCCGCGTTCGTGACGAGAAAGAATTGGCCGGCGGCGTGGTCGGCAAAGTACGAGGTCCCCTGCTCGCGTGCTCGCAGCAGCACGGGCGGAGAGGGCTCCTCACCACAGCGTAGCGCGTGGATCTCGGACGAGTGCTTTGTATTGCAGTTGATGAGCACGAAAGTGTTGTCCTTGGTCGATGACACGTCCACGAAAACCGCTTCGTCCGGCTCGTCATATATCTGGAGAATTTAATTCACACAATCGAATTAAGTTCCGTCCGCAGAACCGGAATTTCACCGAGAACCGTTTTTTTGGCGGGGAACAGGAACCAAATCGTACCTTGTCGAGTTGGTGGGTATTGAGATCGTACCGGAAGACGGCATGGGGACGACGCTGCTCGTCAATGCTCGTAAAGTAAAAGGCGTGGTTGTTGCACCACTCGACGTTGCGAACTTGACCGAGGTGGTCGAGCACGTGGAGGGAACCTTTGTTCCCCGGCATACCGGAACCGATCTTGATCGGAGAACGAGAACCGGAACCGAAGTGCCGGAGCACGACGCGGTACTCCTCGTGGGCATTTTCCTGCACGAGAAGCATGGTCTTCTCATCCGGGGAGATCTTCATGGCCACGATGAAATGGAAATCTTGGTGGAGCATGGGATTTTTGTTCTGGTCCAGAACAACTTCTTCCTCGCGCGACCCAGGAAATCCTTCTCGACGACGGCGGTAATATACGGGGAAATTATCCCCGGGTTGTTGCCGCATGTAGTATTCGTACGAGCCGATGCACTCGGGGATTGTAGCATCTTCCTGGGGCAAGCGGCGACGTAGTTCGAGGTACAAAGCCCGCTCCACACTGCGAAATCGCGGCTTGTTAATCGTCTGTGAGAGGTAGGCTTGCTCTCTCTGGTGAACCATACAAAAGAGCCATCAGATCCCACGCTTGCGATTGCTCAGCCCCAGAAACAAACCTTGAGAAACTGGTGCAGTTTGGGGTGGTCTGGACTTTTCATCCAGAGCTCCTCGCCGTCTGGATGGAAGTGTCCTGTGGTGTTTGCGACATTGACGAACCAACGATTCTGGGCGACAGCTGAAGCGCTACATTGCGACTGCTTGGGAGGATTCCGCGGCGAAAGCAGACGTCGCGAAGAGCTCCATCTAAGCGAGCGGCGCAGCATTGGCACCATCAACCTTTGGGTGCTGTGTGTGATTATAATTGAGGATTTGTAGCCAATCATACATGTTCGTACTTAATCGAATGCGTACTTAGCAGGGAGATCTGATTCCGCCCGATATTGTACCTCATATCTGGTACAGTTTATGCGTGAATTTCGTTCTCCTCCGCTCTCTTCATTTTTTTGAGTCAGTGCGCCTGTGGGCCTCCTCTGAGACTCCAACAGAAGGGAGGGGCACTCTCCTCCACCTGGGCGGAGGGGAAATCAGTGTCGAGTCCACTAGAGAGAGCACCCAACGTCTCGGTAGGGTGTGCAATCGGAGCCCCAAGACCCAAGAACAGGGGAGCGGAGAACACTTGTTCCCTCCACGACTCGGGACCTAATCAACGTCATCCTCTGTGAGGATCAAGCGGAGCGCATCAAGAGGAGGGCGGGCAAGTCGGTCCTCTCAACAGTCTTCAAGGAAACCCAATCTTCATTATGGAGGGCGTCCGCGTACGTGCATCATGGAGATGGAGGGGGGGATTCCCTCTGTGGAAGCTGCAAGGGGGGAATCTCTATGCTCACTCTATGGATGCTTATTCTACGTAGGTGTATGTCCCCGACGCCGAGCACGTGTGGCTGCCGGCCGTGATCACGCAGAGCAGTGCGCAGGGAAAGAGTCTGCATGTGCGGCTGGAGAAGGTCGTCGGTCCGCAGGACGCGCAGGTGCTGAATGCAGAACCGATCGAGCGCGAGCTCGCGGCAATCGCGGGCAGCGAGCGTGCGGTCGTGCTGGACGATCCACAGGTCGTCAAGGCGCTCGCGTCGCGCCACACGAGCGTGTCGAACGCGAGCGATTCGGGCTCGGACAGTGCGGCGCCGTCGTTGCCGCTCCAGAACGCGCATGAAAGCAGCAAGCTCACGACCGGCTACGAAGACATGATTATGATCGACCATCTCCACGAGGCCTCGATTCTCCACAACCTGCGTCGCCGCTTCTTCAACAAACTGCCCTGTACGTACAGCCGAGTGAATTCTTTTCCCCTGCACGGAGATGATGGAGATACTGATGAAATGGGATGCTTTTGCAGACACGTACACGGGCAAAATCTGTATCGCTGTGAACCCGTACCAGTGGCTGAACTTGTACGACAAGTCGATTATGGCCGGGTTCAGCGACGGCTCGCGCGAGGGCAAGGCGCCCCATGTGTACGCCGTGTCCATGGAGGCGTTCACGAGTATGCGCAGCAAAGGGCAGAACCAGTCGATTCTCGTGAGTGGCGAGTCGGGTGCCGGCAAGACCGAAACCACGAAGATTGTCATGTCCCACTTGGCGACGCTAGCCGAGAATTCCAACTCCAAGGTCATCCAGCAAATCATCCAGGCCAACCCGCTGCTGGAATCGTTTGGCAATGCGCAGACAGTGCGCAATGACAACTCGTCGCGGTTCGGTAAGTTCACGGAGCTCCAGTTTGGCGGTGACGGCAAGCTCGTCGGTGCGTTTTCGCGCACGTACTTGCTGGAAAAGTCGCGTGTGACGACGCAGGCTCCCGGCGAGCGCAACTTCCACATCTTTTACCAGTTGCTCAAGAAACGCGAACAGTACCCGGAGCTCGAGCTCGCGGCGTTTGACTCGTTCCACTATGTGTCGGGCAGCTCGCGTCAAGACAACTCGCCCGTCATGCCCGAAGAAGGCGATCTCACACGCACGAAGGAGGCGCTTGAATTGGTCGGCATTGGCGGCGACTTGCAGACCGAGATCTTGCGCATTCTTGCTGGTGTGCTCCACTTGGGTGAGACGCAATTCTCAGTCCGCAACGGAGATGTCGATGCGTCCCAGATCGTCGACATGAAGCCGTTCGAGACTGTGTGTCGTCTGCTGGGTGTCGAGGTCGCGGCACTCGAACGTGCGATCTGCAACCGCAATGTCCACGTCGGCCGTGAAGTGTTTTTGAAGCCCATGACCCGTGACCAGGCGATCGATTGCCGTGACGCGCTTGCCAAGAGCCTGTACTCCAAGCTCTTTTTGTGGCTCGTCGAGCAAATCAACGATACGATTGGCGCGAGCGCGAAGAACGCGTCATCATTTATCGGCATCTTGGATATTTTCGGTTTTGAGCACTTCGAGAAGAACTCGTTTGAGCAGTTTTGCATCAACTATGCGAACGAGAAGCTCCAGCAGAAGTTCGTGCAAGACGTGCTCAAGACCGTCCAGATTGAGTACGAAGAAGAAAACATCTCGTGGTCCCACATCCAGTTTGCGGACAACCAGGACGTGCTCAACTTGATTGAAGGCCGCCTCGGCGTGATCAGCTTTCTCAACGAAGAGAGTCTCTTGGCGACGGGTACCGACGCTGCCTTTGCGAGCAAGCTTGGTGCCGTCATGGAGAACAACCCGCTGCTCGAAATCCCGCGCTTGAACAAGTGTGCGTTCACGATTTACCACTACGCCGGCAAAGTGACGTACGACGCCAGCGGCTTTCTCGACAAGCACAGAGATGCGATTCTGCCGGATATCAAGCAGTGCATGAGCACGTCGATGCTTACGATCTTGTCCAAGACGTTTGAAGCTGATGCGACTCCTGTATCGGCCAGCACGGGTATCCCCCGCATAGCTAGCCGCAAGAAGATGCAGGCACAACCAAAGCGGTCCACCGTGGGCTCCCAATTCAAGGAAAGTCTTGGCCAATTGATGGAGAAAATCCACTTGACCGAGGTCCACTACGTCCGCTGTCTCAAACCGAACCCGACCAAGAGTGCGAACGCTTTTGCGCACGGCGAGATCGTGAACCAGCTGCGGTGTGCTGGCGTGATCGAAGCGATTCGCGTGTCGCGAAGTGCTTACCCGAGTCGACTCCCGCACGTCGAGTTCTTGAAGAAATTCGGCATGCTCGCTGTGGCCGCCTCTGACGCTGGCAAGTCTCCTCCTTCGCTGCTCGATTCCGACAGCGACTCCGACCTTGTGCGTGCTCAATGTGAAGATGTGCTGGCCAAGCTCATGCCCGGCCGAAACATCCAAGATTACCAGACGGGTCTCACGCGGGTCTACTTTCGCGAAGGTGTGCTCGAGAACCTCGAGGCCATGCGTGCGCAGGCGTTGCGCAAGTACGCGCTTATCCTGCAGAAGAATGCGCGATGCTTTGTGCAGCGCCGTCGCTTCCTCCGGCTCAAGAAATCGTGCATCGTTGTGCAGCAGTACTGGCGTCGTTACGTCGCCCGCAAGAAGTATTTGACCATGAGACGAGGTATCGTCAAGCTCCAAGCTCGTGCTCGCGGGTATCACGCGCGCAAGCAGTTCCGCACGATGAAGTTTGACCACTACATTATCCGATTCCAGGCGATCTGCCGCGCGTTCATCCAGCGACGCCGATACAAGGAGAAGATTGCCGCCGCGAGAAAGATCCAGGGCTTTTTCCGATTCACGTTGCTTCGCCTGGTGTTTCTCAAGCGCATGGAGAAAGAAAAGCACGTCAAGGCACTTGGTTCCAAGGTCGCACGGCTGCAAATGAAGCTGGACCAGAAGCATACAGCCACGAAGGCGTCCCCCTCGGGCGTCGCAGCGAAGGCGCGCACAGGCAGTGTCTTGGGAGAGACGGCACAGGGCAGTGGTTCGGCCGCGAACGGGCGAAACTCTATGCAGTTCAATCCGCGTAACAGTGCCACCAGCTCGGTCGGTATCCTGGACGAAAGCCAGGAAGTGATCACGGCACTCCACGATGAAAACGAGCGTCTTCGCCAACAGCTTGACGACCAAGAAGATGAGATGCAAAAGCTAAAGGCCGAGATTCGCACGCTGCGTCAGTGGCAAAAGTCCAAGGAAGTGGACGAAAAGGTGCAAAAGATTGCTCATCGCGACCAGGAAAGCAAGGACTTGTCGTTCCTGTATGCTTTGGAGACTGAGTACGAAAAGCTGCGCGTATTTGTGTGCGAGAACATGGGCTTGCCTTCCGATACGGGCACCATCACAACGCCGCAAGTTGGTGCACCGACGCCACCGGCGGCCAACGGTGCTCCTGTGTCGGCCGCCCCATCGGGCCGTCCCGCAGCACCTACGCCACCTACCGAGCGGTCTCTCGCGGCCACGGCCGCTGCGGCTGCCGCCCAAAGTGGCCAGCCCGAGCAGAAGGTCATTGATGCTCAGCAAGTACTCCTGAAGAGCGCCACGCGACTCGCGAATGCACGATCTAAGACCTCGACCAAGGGCTCGGCTCGGCGTGTCAAGGACCATTGGGAAGAGATCCGCAACTACCCACCGCCGATGCACTACTCGCTGGGTTCGGTTCCGTGGAAGCGTCTGCTCACGGACTGGGCGCAGGGCAACCCGAAGAAACTCGATTACATGACACGATGGCTCAAGAACGTACTCGACGGTGGGCCGATCGTGTCAGATACGTTCCCGATGGGCGTCGAGCTCAAGTACGTCACGCCTATGATGCTCGATGGATTCATGCAGCTCGTCATTCCCAAGCTTGCGGAGCGCCCCGACGTGCAGGTCCATGTGCACACCAAGGAGTTTATCGGCACGAGTATGCGCATCACGTTGTCGCCGTTGGAGGGCGCCAAGGCCGGGCGAGGCGGTGGTTCGTCGGTGCACTTGCGTGCCGGAGAGCACGATGACTACAGGGTGTCGATTCTCGCAAACCAGAGTCCATTGACAAGCCGCTACTCGTCGTCTGGATCGACCGCTAGTATGGACTCGTCCTCGTCGTCGGCACCGAGCGTCAGCTCGGTGCACCGTCCGAGCGGAGGCTTTTTCCGCTCGAGCCGCAGCAGCAACCACGGTGAGTCGGGGCGAAGCTCGTTCTTCCAGCGGAAGTGAGCTGCTTCCATCATGTTTGGATCTCGAGAACGATCCATCAGTCTTCGCTAGTGAGGAGCGTGTAGAAAATGTGCCACGACGCTCCGGTCGTGTTTGGATCTTGAAGAAAGACGCTACGGAAGACGGCAATACACCATCGCGACCGTGGCGGACAGAGAAGAGTAGGTCAGGAAAGAAATATACCTCCATGTGAATCAGGAGAGAGGAGACGGAACGCCGCGATGCTGCCTTCTCCACAATTGCAGCCACTCAATTGCAGCCACTCCAAATTGCCACCAGGGCCTGGAAGCTCGCGTGGGATCCATGGCCTGACTCAGGCCAGGCAAGCTTTTGCTGAGACTGCTGTGATGATACTATGCAGTCGTACTCTCCTAACTTCAGCGTGCCGTACTAGTAGAACGTCAACTGGTCAACAAACCTAGAAAAAAATGTAAATAGACTTCCATAATGGGTGCTGACTTGGCGCCCATTATGGAAGCCTCCAGCAGAGCTGTGCATTGCTGGCAATGGATTCCCCACCCCCTCTGCCAACGATTTCCACGCTCAACTTGACTTGACGTTGCTGTTGGATCTTCTCCAGTCGTGAAGGTGGCAGGCTCATCTCCACTTGGGGGACAGGCGGCCATACGATGTAAACTGACTTCGAAGTACAGTGTGTATCTCTCACTGAGCCTCTCAGCCCCGAGAGGGAAAGATCCACCTCATTTTGCATTCCCCGCCCTCGAAACCATGACTCGACTTTGCCATGCGAAGCTTCTCGGCGCTGGCGGCGTTGGTGTGGATGCTCACCGCCTCCGCTACGAGTGCCCAGCATCTGCGATCGCAGCACTCGTTGAAGATCAAGTTCACACGCGCCATCTCGTCCCATCAAGACAGCTCGTGCTGGTACAGTCTCTTCAAGCTCTCGTGCATGCCGTCGGATTTGTGTTCGTACCAGTACGAATTCGGCGACCTCACGCCCAGCCAATCGTGTCGGCTCAAGGTCCCCGTGGACGGTACGCTGCCCAAGCAGATCCACTTGGCGTACGCCGGCACGACGCCCGGCATGGCCATGATTATCTCCTGGACGACGTTCACCAAGGTCAGCGACCCGGCCGTGTGGATCGGCACGTCACCGTCCTCGCTTGCGCTGTCCGCGGCTGTGGTCGACGTGGTGACCTACTACTCGGACAATAAATATTCGCTCTTCAACTACCACGCGACCGTGACGGGCCTCACGCCGCACACGGCGTATTCCTTCCAAGTCGGCTCACAGGCTTCTGCCAGGAGCCGCACGGACGTGAGCTCGTTCACAACGGCGCGTGCGACGTCGGACGCGACGAGTTTGACATTGCGTTATATGGGGACATGGGTATTGGCACCAGTGCGCAGGCAACCGTCGACTACATCAACAAGAACCTCCGGGGCAACGTCGACTTTGTGTTCCACATTGGCGACATTTCGTACGCCGACAATGCTGGTTTGGTCACGCCCTCCGAGGCGCTGGGCTTCTTCTACGAGCAGACGTACAACGACTTTATGAACTCCCTGACGCCGTTCATGAGCCAGGTGCCCTACATGGTGCTCTGTGGCAACCACGAGGTCGAGTGCCACTCGGCGGCGTGCGTGGTCTCGTCATCCAAGCGCGATCAGCTCGGGAATACCAGGCATATAATGCGCGGTTCAGAATGCCCTCGACTGAAAGTGACGGTGCCAAGAATATGTGGTACTCCTTCGACCATGGACCGGCCCATTTCACGACCATCTCGAGTGAGACTGATTACCCAGGCGCCCCGGCCAACACGTTCTTTGATAGAAAGTACGGGGGCTTTGGCAACCAAATGGCGTGGCTCGAAGCGGATCTGCAAAAGGCAGATGCCAACCGTGCCAACACGCCGTGGCTCATCGTCACGATGCATCGCTCCATCTACACTCGCACGCATGCGGGCGCGGACGGCCAACCCACGGGCGAGGCACTTCCCGTGCAAAAGGCCTTTGAAGATCTCTTCCTCAAGTACAATGTCGACATCGTGGTCTCAGGCCACGTCCACCTATACGAGCGGCAGTTGCCCATCAAGCACGGCCAGCCCGTCATGGACGGTGTCTCATCCGACAAGAAGACCTATAGGAACCCCAAGGCACCCGTGTACCTAGTGACGGGAGCCGCGGGTAATAATGGTCATGACACCTACGACACCAAGACAACGCCAGCCTGGAACGCCGTGGTCGACGCGACCTACTGGGGCATTTCCAAACTGCACGTGTCAAGGTCCTCGCTCCACTGGCAGTTTGTCGTTGTTGCCACAGACACAGTCTTCGACGACTTTGTCATCACCAAGTAGGACTACTCGTATACGGTAGTGATCCCAGGCATTGAGTGTTACAACAGTGTATATTCCTCCTTCCGCTCGAGTATTGGGTTGTCATGGTGGGTCCATCCCTCCTTGTCCATCGCTTTAGCCCTTGGTGATGGTGAGCTGGTCGATGATGTCCCCGGACGCCACGCCAACAAACGACCACTTGAGCGACGTGCGCGTGACGTCGACAAGCGAGATGCCGTAGTGCGTGTTCTCAATCACGGCGTTCCACGCGACCGACTTTTTGGGCTCCACGGGCGAGTGGCCTTCCGTGCTGCCGGCGGCTCCAGTAATGAGATACACGGGGGCCTTTGGGTTGTCGTACGTCTTCTTGTCGGACGAGACACCGTCCATGACTGCCTTGCCCTTCTTTACGGGAAATTGGCGTTCGTACAAGTGGACGTGACCAGCGACCACGACGTCGACCTTGTACTTGATGAACAAGTCCTCAAAGGCCTTTTGCGTGGCCGCCGATTCGTCCGTGGGGTTGCCGTCGGCGTCGGTCTGGTCACGCGTGTAAACGGGGCGGTGCACAGAGCACCATGTAGGGCACGGACTGCATGGTCGGCGTGAGCGCGTTCATCCACCGGTTGTACGTCTCTTCGTAGAAGAAGCCAAGGAGCTCGGTCGTCTTGAGAAACGCATTGTCGGCGTACGAAATGTCGCCAATGTGGTAAATGAAGTCCACCTTGTCGGGCGTGAGCTTGGCCGTCACGTACGCGAGCGTGGCCGCCGCGTTCTCGTCGACGCCGAAATCGCCGTACACGGCCAACGTGAACTTGTCGTCCTTGTCACTCGCGCTGCGCGCCGTCGTGAAGAAACTCGTCGCGCTCTGGAACGCGTCCGTCGCGCTCGAGCCCACCTTGTAATAGTACTTGGTACGCGGCTCGAGCCCGCTGAGCGTCGCGTGGTAGTTGACGAGCTCGTACCTATCGTCCTTGTAGTAGATCTTGGTCTGGAGCGCCATGGCGTCGGCCTTGACGGGCTTGAGGGTCTCGGCACTCGTGCCAAGCCAGACGGTCGCATCGTCCACGGGGGAATACGTCGTCCAGGAGATGGTCATGCCCGTGCCGGTGGTGGCGCCGGCATACGCCAGGTGGAGTTGCTGCGGCACGCGCGTGAACTTGTCGGGCACGAGCCGGCACGACTGGTCGAACGTCGAGTCGCCGAACGCAAACTGGAACGAGCAGTAGGCGTCGGGCACGCACGTCTTGTTGGCCCAGCTGAACTTGCACGAGTCGTCGTCGAGCGACGAGGGGTACGTCGTGGCGAGGCGCCAGGCCGTGGTCGCGGAAGGCAGCGCGGCGAGCGCGAGGCCCACGGCGGCGGCCAAGGGCGAGGAGCTACGCATATTCACGTTATCCAGGAGGACGAGATTCCTGTTCTGGAGGTGCTGAATACTTGAATAACGGAAATGTGGCAGGGAACATTCTGGCGACATGTGACGGAACAATACTAACCAATCATAGGTGCTTCGCGTCATATCATTAACCAATCAGAGAGAGATTTACTGGGTGCCACCCGAAAAAGTAGATTCTTCAAATTTCAGGTTTGAAAGTCAAATTCCACAACAAAGCGTGACAACGAACCATAATGGACGCCGTGGGGCTCGTTCGAGATGCGTGATGGCGCTGGAGGCCATGGAGATGACAGTACCAGTGCGATAATAGGTTCATAAATCTTAACTAATAGTTGATACGCGTTCGCTACTGACTCTATCAAAGAGCAGCCACTATCTCTTCCCTATGACACCAATCTTATTTGGTGATCTCAAAGTCGTCAATGATTGCCCCCGTGGTAACGGCGATAAACTGCCACTGGAGCGACGTGCGTGACACGTGGAGCTTGGAGATGCCAAAGTTGGTGTTGTCCATGACAGCGTTCCAGGTGATGTTCTGTTTGGTGTCGTAGGCCTTGTGGCCTTCGTTGCTGCCGGCAGCGCCCGAGATGACGTACACGGGAGCCTGGGGCTTCGTGTACGTCTTCTTGTCTTCGGACACGCCGTCCATGACAGCGACGTTCTTCTTGATGGGGAAATGGCGCGAGTACAAGTGCACGTGGCCCGAGACAACGACGTCGACATTGTACTTGATGAAAAGGTCCTCAAAGGCCTTTTGCACGGGGAGTGCTTCGCCCGTGGGCACGCCGTTGGCGTCGCACTGCGAGCGAGTGTAGATAGCACGGTGCATCATGACCATCAGCCACGGCGTGTTGGCACGGTTGGCATCGGCCTTTTGCAGATCGGCTTCGAGCCACGCGAGCTGGTCGCCAAAGCCGCCGTACTTGCGGCCGGTGAACGAGTTCTTGGGTGCGCCCGTGTAGTCGGTCTCACTCGAGATGGCCGTGAAATGGACCGGTCCATGGTCAAACGAGTACCACATATTCTTGGCACCTCCACTCTCGGCCGACGGCATCTTGAAGCGCGCATTGTATGCCTGGTAGTTGCCGAGCTGGTCCTTCTTGGACGACGACAACAGACACCGCGCCGAGTGGCACTCGGCCTCGTGGTTGCCTACGAGGACCATGTAGGGCACACCGGACATGACCGGCGAGATCAAGTTCATGAATGCGTTGTACGTTTCTTCATAGAAGAACCCAACCGCCTCGGAAGCCGTGAGCACGCCTGCATTGTCGGCGTATGAAATGTCGCCGACGTGGAAGACAAAGTCAACCTTGCCCGGGAGGTTCTTGTTAATGTAATCGACGGTTGGCTGGGAGTTGGCGCCGACGCCAAAGTCGCCGTAGATGGCAATGTCAAACTCGTCGTCGTCGGTCGTCGCACGCGCGGTCGTGAACGTGCTCACGTCCGAACGGTCCTGCGCAGTGGCCTGCGAGCCGACTTGGAACGAGTAGACCGTGTGTGGCGTGAGCCCCGTCACGGTCGCGTGGTAGTTAAAGAGCGAGTACTTGTCGTCCGAGTAGTACGTCACGATGGAGGGCACGGCGTCGGAGAGCTCGAGCGAGGTCGGTGTTGTACCGATCCAGACGACCGGGTCGCTGAGCTTGGTAAAGGTCGTCCAGGAGATGGTCATGGCCGTGCCGGGCGTCGTGCCGGCGAACGCCGTGTGCACTTGCTGCGGCACACCGCCGGCCGTCGTCTTCTTGACACGGCACGACTGGCTCGGCGTGAGATCGCCCAGCTTGAATCGGAACGAGCACACGTCGGACGGTTGGCACGAGAGCTTGGAGAGCTTGAAAACGCACGTCGTGTCATGGGCGGCGGCGCGCGATTCCAAGAGCGAGTCAAAGGAGACCAGGGAGCGCAGTTGCTGCGCGTCGACCGCGGTCGAGACGGTGAGCGCTGTCAGCGCGAGACAAGAGACCACTCGCATGGCAGAATATAAAGTGCCCCGAGAGGAATCGTCCTCCCCGAAACCCGAACCAGGCGACATCGAAATGGGTGGGCTGTCAGAGAGATCCAGACCTGCTTCCCACTGGAAAGACCGTACAGGCGTGTGGCCTTTCAAGAAAACTTGAGGGCCATCAAGTGAGACTGCAAAACCAGGCGAAGGGTTCCACGCTGCCAGCCGCTGGCAGTGGCGATGTGGCAGTGCCGCATCGCATGGCAAGTCGCCCGCGATATAAACTAGCCAAAAACCTAAAAACAGAGAATGGTTTTAGCAGAACCAGCAGTAACGTCAGTTGGTCAGTCATCCCTCCTGTGCGTTGGCATCCTCCGTGTATGTGAATAGAAGGGGGTGGGGGAAGTACTCCCGATCAGGACCCCACAATAGTAGAACTCATAGTTTTTGTGTTTTGGGTTTAGAATTTACCACTAGCAAATCATAAATGTTTATAATCATTTACGAACTGGAACTCTGAGGTTGTATGTATGGGATAGCTACATATCTGTTACAAAAGGATATCAAACAAGAATATTCCTTTGGGTTAAAAGTAAACAGTATCAAGAAATTGTGTTTATCTATTTGGAACGGTTATTTTTATTAATAGGATTTGACAATCAGCCATGGTCTCCAGTTTTCACGTGGTCTTCTCTCTGTTAGGACCCATGTGAGCTGGTGTAGTCGTGATGCCCCGCTTTCCAATGACTTATAAACTGGTGCTCTTGCCAAGAGCACCCAGGATCCAAGACTCTTGGATGATCCAAGAGTCTTGGATCCAGGCTTGGCGGGTGAGAGAGCCCGGTCCTACCGTGGCATGACGATCGACCCCATTTGATGGGGGGGAATGTCTCTTGCTGCGAGCCACTTGTTGATGTGTCCACAATGGATACACGATACAGGATACAAAATCCTTCGAAGATCAGTATCCTGTGGCTTGTGGCCAGAGTGTGGCCACACTGTGGCAGCCACAGTCCCAGCCACGCGAGGAGACGAACTGGCTCGAGTGTGTTTCAGGTATCACCGATACAGTACAGCAGTACGAATTGGATTATTAAAATCTGCATCCACATCTAAGGAGCCCGCATATCACAAGCCCACGGTACAAAGCGAGGACGATTTGGGACCCATTCTACAGTATCACCGTAGGAAGCCGTCGAACGCTTTAAACAGGGAATTTGTATACTGCATAGGTATTGGCTCCAAATCGTAAAATAGTAGTATCTGTTTTAAGAGGGTACTGCCTTGTGTGGTTGCGCAGAGATACAGGGGATCGATTTCTAAACGGTACCGAGCAAGCGCAAGTCGCGTCGACGCAGCAAACCCGCGCGGTATTTGCGGAGGTGGTTCCAGCGACGAGCCCCCGTTCGAGGGGATCCACGCGAAGGACTCATCAATCGTTTTGGGGGGAGGGGGGGGGGGGGGGGGGGG
>JAADXL010000701.1:0-19149 GCA_023337755.1 Pythium aristosporum | reverse complement strand
GGTGTTGGCCATGAACGTAGAGCTCCGCGAAGACGCGGTCGTGGCACAGCGTCGCGACGTTGCGGTCCACGGGCAGCAGGCCGAGCGCGAGGTTCCGCTGCTGGACGACACCGGCGAGCCCCTGGCGCTCCATCTCGAGCGCACACTCGGACGTCGCGGCTGGCTGCCACAGCACAGCACAATTGATCGCGGACGTGGCCGTGAGAAACGGCGAGAGCACGTGCGCGAGGAGCTGCACGTTGGCCTGCGACGGCGGCAGAATGAACGCGATCGTGTGGTCGGGCCAGCGTCCCGGCGCGACGCCGTCGAGTCCGACCTGGCGCCGTACAGCCAGCGCGTCCATCGAGAGCGTATTGACTGATACGAGCCGTGTGATGTGGAGATCGTCGTAGAGCTGGCGGCCGCCGGCGCCGAACGCGAGCACTTCGAGTACGACGTGGAGCGCGCTGTCCACGGCCGCGACGATGCGGTGAGACGAGGACGACGGCGGGTCATTCTCTGGAGGGGACGTCGCGCGGTGGAACGAGGCGATGGCGTCGCGCCGCAGCGCGTCCAGCAGCGCCGCCGACGAAGCCGAGGCCATGGATGCGACACTCGACCGTAGTGCTGGAGGGAATGTCATACGAGGAGCTCTTCGGATCTGCGACGTGAGCCATGACACAGACCAGGCATGTTCTTATTAAGAGGTATTAGTGACATATCAAGTACCGCGCAGTAGAGGTACATGGATTACTGTTTAATAGAGGTAAACGCACTACCTTGCGTCTAGTAATTGCACCCCATGTGGGTGTGTTCTCCCTCTCTTGGCATCACTCTGAAAAAGCACGGGCAACATGAACGCGCCGAACCGCAGCGACTCGTACTTGCTGCCCGAGGGCGCGACCAAGGTCACGTACGAGCGCGACACCAAGATCCCGAACGCCGGCAAGTTCACGATCCTCCGCGAGGACCACACCATGGGCAACCTCATCCGCATGTGCGTGGCTGGCTCCGTTCCAATGACTTTTCCCTCTTATCCTAAATGCCATGATGCTTGTCGTACTAGGCAGCTGCTGCGCGACAGCAACGTGACGTTCAGCGGCTACCGCCACCCGCACCCGCTCATCCACGACATCTTCATCCGCGTGCAGACCACGGATGCGTCGTCGCCCGTCGAGGCGCTCGCCAACTGCCTCGACGATCTCTCGACCGAGTTTGACGAGCTCGCGCAAAAGTTCCGCCGCATGACCGGAAGCTCCAAGGACCCGAGCGCCTTTAGCTAGTCGTCTCGCTGGCCAGCCCACACGGAACCACGGGTGCGCCTTAGTCAGGCACACAAATAAAACTGTATTTGTTTCCATCAGGCTCCCTCTTGACGTTGCTTCAGCTTACTATAGATACTTGGGGATGTAGAGGGTCTTGCGTGGCGTGGTCTCGTCTGCATTCTCCCCCGATGGCTTCCACGCTGTTCCTTTCGGGGACTTTTTAGGCGTGGTGCCTGTGGCTGTTGTCGGAGACGCCACGACCGCGCGGGGGCTTTTCGCTGGTGGGGTGGGTGCACTCGCGTGAGGGGTCTGCACCGGGAGAGGGCGCTGGTCCACGTTCGTCGCCGTCGCCGTCTCGTTGGCCGCAGCTTCCCCATGATCCTCTTCCTCGTCCATCTCGGAAAACACAGCCGCCAGCGCGTCGCTCTCGCTTCCTTCGTCCTCGCAAACAATCTTCTCGTGCATAAATGTGCGCGCGCCCTGCAAGAGTACGCTCTCCGTGTCATGAACGTCCCCGTCGTCGTTGTCACTTTCATGGTCCTCATGCCGAGTGGCCATGGACTCGCCCGATGGCTTTGCCTTGCCCTGCGGGGACGTTTGATTTTCTTCCGTCACCGCCGTCGTCGTGAGCAAGCCCGACGTCATCTCGTCAGCGACCTCGACCATCTCTTCGTCCATGTCGTCCATGTTTCGCTTCGATCGGGATCTCGATTTTTTACCAGACGGCGGCGTCGCATCCCTGCCCGTGTACTGCACTTGATTTTGCTGAATCATAATGTCATCCCGGTCTCGCTGATACGCATCCTGTATGTCCTTGAGCACACCATCTTCTTTCCAGCACAATAAATTGCGGATTCCGAAAAGCTCACCCTGCTGGCGTCGATCACCCTGCACGCCTTCGAAGTATCGCGGCGCCTTGACACCCTTGAGCGTCGTGTCGCTAAGTTGCTGCTTGTAGATCTGACGCACATAAATCATCTCCTCGATCGTGCCTAGCGTGATCAATCGGTACACTTGCACATCCTTGGTTTGGCCAATGCGATACGCGCGGTCTTGGGCCTGGCAATCGTGAGCCGGGTTCCAGCTAGGATCGAAAATAACTACGTTCGTGGCTGTGGGCAAATTTAAGCCGAGCCCGCCGGCGCGTGTACTGATGAGAAACACGCTGGTCGTGCTGGCCGGATCATTAAACTGGTTCACGAGTTGCAGTCGCTCGTCCACTTTGGTTTGTCCATCGAGTCGCAGGTAGGTCACGGCCTTGGAGATGAGAAAGAGTTGCAAAATGTCGAGCATGCGTGTGCTTCGACTGAAGAGTAGCGTCTTCTGACGTTTGCGCTTCCACAGTGCAAGCAGTTTTTCGAGCACGAGCATCTTGCCACACGTCTGCGTACCAATCGCTCGCATGTCTTGAAACGACGAAACTTGCTGCACGCCGCCCACGGCATCGACGTCTTTCCCAAAAGCTGTGGCGGCAAAATCAGCTTGATATTTTTGCAGATACGGGGGATCACGTGGGTTTACCTTGAGCAGCTCCATGTGATTTGATAGCTTGAGCAATTGTGCCATGCAAACCAGGCCCATGCAGTTTGGACAGGATTTGCACGCTTCGCCCTCTGGGTGGAATCGTTCCCACAACAGCGCACGCCGTCCAGTACCAAGCGATTGTGGCGTGAGATAACAACACTCCTTCCTCTTCCTCCCGCTTTCTCGACCGCAGTCGCAGAGCTCTTCTCCCTGTCGCAACAGTTCGAACTCGGGCATATCAAGGATTCGCTTGTAGGCCGCGAGCTGGTATGGCGTCAGATCACAAAACACGACTTGGTCCGATTTCTTGATCTCTTGGAAGCATGGGTTGATCTCCTTCTCACGACGCAGGTAGTACGGCACTAGCACTTGACGTAGCTTCTTTTCCTTCTTCCTGCTACGCTCGACCGCCTCTGGTACCGCCGACTTTTTCCGACCGTACTTGATATCGTCGCCATAGAAGGACCGAAACTCCTGCCACGAGCCCAGCACGCCGGGCGCGATCGTGTCGATGAGACAGTGCAGTTCCTTTTCATTATTCTGCATCAATGTACCGGTGAGACCCAGTTTTCGCGGGCACTTGATCGCCTTCACGGCCTGGGTCAATTGCGACTCGGGGTTCTTGAGGCAGTGCATTTCGTCAAACACGATAACCTCCCACGGCACGCGCTTGAGCTTGTCTAAAGTGATCTTGAGAACGTCGTAGCTGCAAATCACAATCTCGTAGTCGCCCTTCCCGGCCTGTTCGATGATTTGTTCTCGCTCCTCTGGCTTGCCAATGAGAATGACAGTTTGCACGCACATCCATACACGGAGTTCCGATTCCCAGTTGTGGAGTAGCGATGCCGGGACGACGATGAGAATTGGGTTGGCGTGGTTGCTTCCACTGAGACCCTTCACACTCCCATCTTCATTTCGCTTACGTCGGTCCTTGCGCACCTGCTTCCACACTTGCTTGTCACAATCGTCTCCTTGCTTCTGGAGTATCGCCGAGAGCAGCGCGATCACTTGAATTGTCTTGCCCAGTCCCATCTCGTCGCCGAGAATCGCGCCAGCATGCTTGGCGTAGGCGTTGTACAGGAACTGCGCTCCCTCTCGCTGGTAGTCGAACAGGTAGTTATTAATGTTGGCGCAGATTTCGAGACTCGTGCCTTGGTCGAGAGGGGACTGTAGTGTGAGTGGGCCGAGATCCCCGTGTTTCGGCGGTGGCAGCATCGGCCAGCGATTCAACTGAACGAGCTCGCTATCGCTACCGTCGTCTTCGTCACTTCCACGATGTCGCTTGGAGGAGGAGGCGGTGGGTCGGCCTCGCTTGCGAGATGGTCCGATGGCACGAGATCGGCTACGATCCATTGTCGACACCATCGGCTTCTTTGGGTCTTCTGGAGAAGTCAACAGCTCCTGGTTGTCGTCTTCCTCCGAGTTGATTTCTTTCGCGTCCGAGAGCCACCCATCGTCATCCTTTCCATCTCCTTCGTTTGCCGTCAGTCGGGACGCGATGACGTGCCGTGGGCGATTCGCTGGTGCTGGTTGCTGTGCGTCGTCCGTGTAGAACGTCTCCTTGTCGACCGTCGGGACCTCTCGTCGTCGGCGCATATCTCGAAACCCATTCTGCTGTTGCTGCTTGTTGCGTGCACTGAATGGCGATACATATGTGGCCCCGCTTGCCGTCTTGGTCTCCTGCTCGTCCTCATCCGACATGGCCTGGGACTTCCAGAAGGCCTCTCTCTTGGACAGCGGCGACGGGCGTTGAGTGGGACGCTCGTTTGCTCGTCCAGGGGACGGTGTCGAGTGGCGTCGACGAGGTTCTTTCTCCGTCGTCGCTGAAGGGGTGACTGCGTTTCCAGCGGCCTGCCGCTCGGTCTCCCTACTGGGCAAGAGACCGTACTTGCGTGCAATCCGTTCGCTCTCTGACATTTGCTTGGGTTTCTTTCTCCAGGCACCGCCTTCTCCACCAACTCCTTCTGTGGTATCGTCTAACGCCAACGTACGCTTAATGGGGAGTGGCTTTGGCGGGGCCGACGGCTTCATGGCCGTTGTCTTGGGAAGAAACTGCATGAGCATTGCACGCGCCGACACCACGGGTTTGCCCCCTTCTAGACGCCTCGCGACAGCGCCATCATCAGCATTATTGGACTGGGAGCTCTCGGCGCTTGTCGGACTCGGCGTCAGCCGGAACAACTCGTCACTGTAGCGCGGTTTCTTCTGTATGGGTTCGCGTTTCTCCGGAGAGAAGAGGGACTCCAGGAGCTCTTCCTCGGGCTCCTCGGGGGCATTTGAGACTGCAACTGCGGCAGCCGACGCCTCTCGGAGAGAAGCACGATTAGATCGCGAAGGAGGCGGGACCACGCGCTCCTCTGGCTCGTCACCGAGGCTCTCATTTTCACTACTCGACAGCAATTCCGCCATGATGTTGCCGTTCTGTTTCCTTCGCCAAGGCTTCAAAAGTGGCGGCAAAATGGTTTACTGTATACACCCGTTTAGAGCGCGGTCCTGACATCAGTAGAGTGACTCCTTGGTAGTCAAGGCGGAAATGACAGGTTGTGGCAAGATGGAAAATGGGGAATGCTAGTGATGGAAGATAATACGCATAGTTCTCTCTCGATTCAGTCAAATTAAATCTACAGAACCGCGACGCACTTCGAGGTGTCCTCGTGTCTCTTTGAACTGTGCAGCTTGCCCGTGTTGACGAGAGTGATTGAGCGCTGCTTGCCGGATATGGGATAAGGGTGGTTGTGCGCCGACGGTTGCTTTCATTGCTGTTGACGGGACGGGTGGCTCTAAATTAGGTGAAGATCGGGTCCGGCGTCTGCGTGGGCAAGAGACCGAAGCGCTTCTTCGTGATGATGCGCTCCTTGGAGAACTTGTCGTCGGGCGAGAAGCGCGCCGGGTGCGCCGAGTGCGTGGGCTTGCCCGTCGGGTCCTCCTTCTACTCCATCGTAATACAAAATTACCACCATCAATATCAGCTCGCTCTCCATGGTATCGCACTCCGTACCTTCAGCGTGTAGACGCGCTTGCCATCGCTGCCGGTGTAGTACATCAAGTGCATGGTGACGTTTGGTGTTGCTAGCTTTCTGGAGGCCAACCGACCACGATGGAGCTCTCCAATCTCTAAATATCGGAAACCACACCTCTCTGATTTATCGAGATTTTGGCGTGGGAAAGTTCATTGGCCCCGACTGATTGACGTATTCAGCCAATCATCGTCCCCTGCGTCCTCTCCCCTCCGCTACGAAAAACCTTTGGCAACATAATAAAACCTCATGCTTCCTCGCCTCCGCCTCCGCTCCTCTTGGCGTTTGTATCTGCGTTGGTTGGCTGGCGGAGGTTCCCTCCATTTTGGCGGTGTTTGCTGCTGTTGGCTCTCTCCCCTCCCCTCCTCTTTTGCTTGCCTTGAGTCCTCCCGCCCGACCGCTCCCCTTTTTGCCTCCCCCAAACAAAACCCACCCAAGAACACTTGCAGACTCACTCAACCCATACGAAACATCCAACATGGTGCGTAGAGAATCCTTCCGTTGAATATGGACCACCCCCACCTCCACCCTCTCGCCGCTATGCCCACATCCACGCGCCGTTGACGTGTACGGACGGCCCACGCGTACACGCGCGATCTCTCTGCGTCGATTCGTGCCACTCTCGTCTTCGACGGATCCGTGGATCACACGATGCTGGCCTGACGACATTAAGATCAACCCATCGGTCGTTCGCGCTGTTTCTCTCGGTATGACGGCCATACGCTCGCTGTCGTGCGTTTGGTCTCGATTCCAAGCGACGGCGGACGCGGCGACCCGGCGTCGGCTCGTGTTTTTGGCGCGAAAACGGCCAATACGGCGGGAGGCGGAGTGTGGGGGTGGTGGTGGTGGGTGGAAAATGGAAGAAAACATGGACGCTAACAGTGATGTCTTGTGACCACATTAGGCCAACGTTCCTGAGTTCAAGCTTATCCTTGTCGGCGACGGTGGCGTCGGTAAGACGACGTTCGTCAAGCGCCACTTGACGGGCGAGTTCGAGAAGAAGTACGTCGCGACGCTCGGTGTCGAAGTGCACCCGCTTGTGTTCCACACCAACTTCGGCCCGATCCGCTTCAACTGCTGGGACACGGCCGGCCAGGAGAAGTTTGGCGGTCTCCGTGACGGCTACTACATCCAGGGTCAGTGCGCCATCATCATGTTCGATGTGACCTCGCGTATCACGTACAAGAACGTGCCGAACTGGCACCGTGATCTCTTCCGTGTCTGCGAGAACATCCCGATCGTGCTCTGCGGCAACAAGGTCGAGGTCAAGGACCGTAAGGTCAAGGCCAAGCAGATCACGTTCCACCGCAAGAAGAACCTGCAGTACTTCGACATCTCGGCCAAGTCGAACTACCAGTTCGAGAAGCCGTTCTTGTGGCTCGCCCGCAAGCTCGTTGGGTACGACTTTTATGACAATCTCAGATATCTCACGAGTGGTGACTAACCGTGTGTGATGCTCTTCTATAGCGACAACAACTTGACGTTCGTGGAGGCGCCGGCTCTTGCGCCGCCTGAGGTGCAGATCACGGCTGAGCAGATCGCTCAGCTTGAGGCCGAGAACGCGGCCGCCGCCGCCGCGGTGCCGCTCCCTGATGAAGATGAAGACCTCTAAATTACTGTGCCAGTCCATTGCCGCCGTCGGCCCGTGACCAAGCTTCTTTTCCCTTCCCTCCCACGCTCGGCAGTTCCAACGTTCGGCAGTCGTGTCTGCATGCGTCCATTGCCCCACAGTTCCGCATCAAGTGATAGAAGATGAGACTTTCGCCAATGTGCGGAAGACTCGCCAAACGCGGATGCTGTGGGACGACTGGAAAATGAAAACATGCAGATGCATTTGCTTTACGCGATTGGGTCTGGTCTTGTGTGTGGTGTGGGCTCAGCTAGCGGCGGCTTTGCGACACGGCGCTTTTTTGGACGACCCCGACTCTCCTGCATTTTACTATGGCTTTTTACTCAAGAAAATCACCTCGCGCTTTTGCATCCACCCTTTGTTCATCCACCCCGACCTTCGTATCTCGTGTTGCTCCTGTTGCAGCGTTGCAGGGCTCGTCAGACAAGACAAAAAATGATATTTCTCCATGCATATTGCTTCTCGCAAAATCCAATCCTGTCAAAATTGATATTAGTACTCCTTCCTCTCCTATTCAGTGGCAACATCTGGTTCAAAGTGCTGCTGGGTGCACTCCAGAAACGTATAGGCCCCTTGAACTGTGCCAAAGCGGTGCAGCCCCCACGTGACACGCAAGGCCATTGGGGTAGATCGCGGTGACCGACATGAAGGCCGACGTTGCCCGCGAGCCAGATGACGACACGAACTGCCACCGCATCCAGTTCCAGCTCCAAGAGACCCCGCGCGGGAGCGAGCTGGACGTGTCGCGCGACGGCAGCCGTCGTCGGCCCGCCGAGCCGACGCCTCAGGATCCGGCGACCACGAGTAGCCGGCGCCACACGGCGACGCGCTCGCGCCGACGCACGACGACAACCGTGCGGCCCATTCTCACGAGCTTTATCCTGGCCATGCCCTGGGCTGCGTACTCAGTCTTGAGTACGTTACAAAGGAGAAACCAGTAGGGTGTGCTGTCTGCTAACTGTGTTTGTGAGTGTAGATACCGTGTTTGAAGACATTCGCGTGCCGTATATGAGGTCCATGGGCATGGGCGAGTTCGTGCCGCGCTTTATGCCGTCACTGGTCGCCTTGTTATTGGGCCCGATTCTGGGCGCTGCGTCCGACCGGTCGTTGTCCAAGTGGGGTCGTCGTAATGTGTTCCTCGTCTCTGGGTCGGTCGTGCTCGCGATCTCGGGCGTGCTCTTCAGCTCGGCACAAACACTGTTTGCCGACTACAGCAGCTTCATCAACTTGCTCTTCGTGATCCTCGCCGTTGGACTCGTGCTACTGAATGTAAGCGCTCCTTTATTGAACATTGTATGAACTGGAACCCTGACTCTCTCTTTGGTTTACTCCTTTCCAGATCAGTCTGCGGGCTCGCCTCATGGATGAAGTGCCCATCCAGTACCAAGTCCACGCCCAGGCAGCGCTGGCCTTTTGGGCGGGTGTCGGTGCCGTGCTCGGCAATTTATTGTTTCGCAACACGACGGTCGTTGTGTATGCGACCGACATTAGCGGCACGGACTTTCTCATCTCGTTCAGCGCCGCCATGGGCGGGATCATTGTCACCACAGCGCTGTGCATTTGGCTACGTCCAGAGCACCCGCAGGACCGCCCGCCGTTCCACCCGCCGCTCGACCGACTCGTGCAAGAGGTGCAGGACCAGATCGTGTACGCACCAAAGATTTTCCGCGTGCTGTGTCTTGTCTACTTTGTACAATTCTCTGCGTGGAATTCGTTTCGAGACGAGGTGTACACGTGGTGGGCCAGGAGCGTATACCTCGGCTGCAAGGACGGACCAGGTATTGTGCCGCACAGTTTAGGGGATCCAATCCAATGGACTGACGCTTGAATCAATGCTTTTGCAGGATGCGGACTGGAGGAGCAGGCCAAGTACAGGGACGGTCTGAACACAGCAAACCGAGCCCTCATGTGCCAGGTGCGATGTGTATGCGGTACAATGAACTCTGTTAGCGTCTGACGCGTGAGATATTGCAGAGTGGTCTTCAGCTCATCATTTGCCTGCTCATCCTGTGGGTTATTCCGCTGGACATTGGATACCGACTCAAGCGACTTGCTGTCGGCGGTCTTACACTCGGAGGTGTGGAGATGCGATCATTTTTTTCTGTGCCCCTGACCAATGCTCTAATCCATGTGTATGCTGTGGCTATAGCTGCCGCTCTTATTGCTGCTGTCGCTGTGGGGAGCACGTGGATCCCAGCGACGTTTGTTTCGTTCATTGCCATCGGCTTCTATCCCATTGTGGTGTCTATTTTCCCGTACTCGGTCGTTGGCATCATGGGCAAAGAGATCCAGGAATCGGCCCACGGCTTCAACAACAATGGGCTCTACATTGGCGTGCTCACGTCCTTCACCGCTGTCTCGCAGCTTTTTGTGCAAATCTACGGCACAGAAAGAATGGCACCACTGGGCACGGGCAACGTCATGATGCTGCCCTGCATTCTCTTTGTCGCGGGCATTCTTTCGACCGTGGTCTTCACATTCACTCGATCTCGTAATTAGGCGGAGCATTTACAACTTCATGTACCCATTTGACTGCATTCTTTGGTATCTTCTATTCCTGGGATCACACTCCTCAGATCACGAGTCGCACACCAATGAGACGGATGCATGATCCCCAAACAAACGACAGTATGGAGGAGAGGCGCCAGTGACTGCAGGGCGGCATGGCCGCTGGTGCACAAATGCCATCGATCTTGTCGTCAACGACGCCGCCGCTGCTTCCCCATCAGCTTGTGGCACGCGATCGACGTAGTTCGTACATCAAGCGTGTTGACACCCTTGCTGGACCTGGCGCCTATGTGATCCCCTCGACTTTCAAGACCACGGAGATGAATGCGCACATCCGAGAGGTCCACAAGCAACAGTACGGGAGGGAGTTTGCCAGGTCTGTTTAAAATGCATGAAGGCGGCTATGCACTGTAGTAAGCCTAACGCACGAGTCTTATGTCCGCTGCATGGTGATCAATGGGCATCGAGTGCAGGCAGCAGCGACGCATGAGCGTAAGTGAGAGTGATGCGACCGAAGAACCAAGCGACTCAAAGGCCGAGGCGGAATTCAGCGGGAAAGACCAGCGAGACCGATACCTCGAGCGACGAGAGCGGCTGCGTGAACTACTGGACAAACTGGTGCGTGGCGCACATGATCCTAGTGCGCTTTCAAGTGGTAATCACTCGATGTGCGGTAGGATGAGCGACAGGATCATTCTGACGACGATGAGGCAGCAGCCTCCTCATCTCTAGTGGTTCCGATGACAAGCGAGTCGCTCCCGCAATCTCCAAGCCAGAGCTGCACAAGCAACTTCGAAGTTTTCGTCGAAGGCTACGGCCAGCACCAGCAGCACCAGCAGAAAAGGCGCAGTCGAGTCGGGAGCTGCACGCGCGCAATGTCCGTTCGGTCGCCGACGTCGCCGACTTCTGGCGACTTCGCCTCGCTGGGCTTCCGCGTGGAGTCGCCACCCCATCGTCGCTGCTCCAGCGCCACTGCGGTACAGTCCCTTTCACACCGGTGACGTATGCGATACCTACTTCCTAACTTTCTCCACTTTCCACAGAAACAAGGCGCGTCACCGGCGACGTCACCAGCCATGGCACCGCTGACTTACCGTCAGTATCTGTCGATGACGAGCTACAGCAAGCGGCACCAGCGGCGGGCCAACGACAGCAGCGCCGGAGGTTCAACCGCACGACTGCCACCGCATCATCACCCCACCCACTGATGCAAACGAATGGAAACCGAGGATGGACAGGCAAGCGCGGGCGGCCGTCTACCGTCGACGTCACCGCCCTGGCCCCGTCGCAAGTCTGGCGCTTGTAAAATCGAAGGATCTTTGGAGTGGCGTGGACCAATGAAGGGGGCCGTGACCACCTGTTTTCTCCGTCTCCCTTCCTTCGCACGGGTGGCGTCGCTGGGGAGAGGGCAGCGTCATGGAGGTGCCGACGCACCGGCCTACGTCATTCGGGTTTCTGCTTGGGAGCGTCTCCGATTCTGCTTGGGGACTCCAAACCCTAACCCCTTTTCTCAATCCCAACTATTTCAGTAGAGAAGCAGTTTAGTCATCTGTTTTCCACCTTTGTATCTATTTATTTAGGATGTATTTAAGTGCTGACGCCGTCGCATCACCTGTGATGTCATAGAAGTGCTCCCGCATGACGCCCTCTCCTCAACACTAGCCCCTCAATCAAGCGTGGTCATCGGCCGTGATGACCCTCCGCAATTCGAGGTTTTTCACGCCGTCACTTCCGAGGTTTTATGCCCCTCCAGAGGTTGAATGGACCAACACTCTCGATGGCAACGTGAAGCGCCCGCCGTGAAGCCCCCTTCGTTCTCGCTCATTTCGGAATTGGCGCCGCGCCCCCCGAGCGACTCCCCCTCCAGTTCTCTAGTACTCAGCATGTCGGCCAAGGCGATCCGCGAGTTCGACGGCAAGCGCATCCTCTCGACGGCGCTGCCGGCCTTCCACCTCAACACACGCTTCGCGCAGGTGAGCGCCAAGCGCGGGCCGGTCGCCGACGGCCGCGAGGCGTTTTTCGCGGCCATTGAGGCCGAGAACCCGTGGCTCACGACGCTCGGCGAGAGCGAGCGCCTCGTGGTCAAGCCCGACCAGCTCATCAAGCGCCGCGGCAAGGCCAACCTGCTGCTGCTCAACGCCACGTGGGCGCAAGTGCAGGACTGGGTCTGGGAGCGACTGAACCAAAAGATCCGCGTCGAAACGGTCGAAGGCGTGCTCACGCACTTCATTGTCGAGCCGTTCCTCAAGCACACGGGCGCCGACGAGCACTATGTGTGCATCGTCTCGAACCGCACGGGCGACGAGATCCTCTTCCACCACGCTGGCGGTGTCGACGTTGGCGACGTGGACCAGAAGGCCACGCGCCTCCAGGTGCCGATCGAGCACGAGCTCACGGAGGCTGAAGTGACCACGGCGCTGCTGTCGTCGGTCGAGGAAGAAGCGCGCAAGCCGATCCTCGCCAAGTTTCTCGTCGCGATGCTCAACAAATTCCGCGAGCTCCACTTTGTGTACATGGAGATCAACCCGATCGTGCTGGTCGGTGACCAGATCTCGGTGCTCGACATGGCCGCCAAGGTCGACGAGACGGCGACGTTCCTTGTCGGTGAGAAGTGGGGCGAGCTCGAGTTCCCGCCGGCGTTTGGCCGCGCCAAGTTCCCCGAGGAAGAATTCATTGCTGACCTCGACTCGAAGACTGGTGCCTCGCTGAAGCTCACGATCCTCAACCACTCGGGCCGCATCTGGACCATGGTCGCCGGTGGTGGTGCCTCGGTCGTGTACGCTGATACGATTGCCGATCTCGGTTTTGGCCATGAACTTGCCAACTACGGCGAGTACTCGGGTGCCCCCAGCGAGGCCCACACGTACCAGTACGCCAAGACAATCCTTGATCTGATGACGCGCAACTTTGACGAGCGTGGAAAGGTGCTGATCATTGGTGGTGGTATCGCCAACTTTACGGACGTGGCCATGACGTTCAAGGGCATCATCCGTGCGATCAAGGAGTATCAGCAAAAGCTGAAGGAGAACAAGGTCCACGTCTGGGTGCGTCGTGGTGGACCCAACTGTCAGGAGGGTCTCGCGCAGATGCGCGATGTCGGCGAGAGCACGGGTGTGCCCATTGAGGTGTTTGGTCCGGAAACCCACATCACGGCCGTTGTGCCCATGGCGCTCGGTCTGGTCACGACTCCCGAGCACCACGAGCCCGTCCACCAGACTGGCACGTCGGCTACGGCCTCGGCGGCTGCTGTGGCCAATGCCCGCAAGGTGGGCGAGAACTCGTCGGATGAAGAAAACGACGACGTGACCACCGAGAGCAAGGTTGAGGCACCGGTGCTCCCCGAAGTTGTTGCACCCAAGCCCATTATCCAGGATGAAGGCATTGTGCGCATGAACTCGGGCACGCGGTGCATCGTGTACGGCTTGCAGCAGCGCGCCGTCCAGGGCATGCTCGACTTTGATTACTTGTGCAAGCGTGAAACGCCAAGTGTCGCGGCCATGATCTTCCCGTTCGCGCCGAACCACTACCTCAAGTTCTACTGGGGCACGACCGAGCGCTTGATCCCGGTGTACCAGGACTTGAAGGACGCTGTCAAGAAGTTCCCGGACGTGAGTCTGATGGTCAACTTTTCGTCGTTCCGCTCGGTCTTTTCGTCGACCATGGAGGCGCTCGAGCACAGCGCGACCATCAAGACCCACGCGATTATCGCCGAAGGTGTTCCGGAGGCGCAGACGCGGTTGATCATCAAGAAGGCGGCTGAGAAGGGTGTGGGCCTTATTGGCCCAGCGACCGTCGGTGGCATCAAGCCTGGGTGCCTGCGGATTGGCAACACGGGAGGTATGTTGGACAACATTGTCCAGTCGAAGCTCTACCGCCCCGGCTCGGTCGCGTACGTGTCCAAGTCCGGTGGTATGTCGAACGAGCTCAACAACATCATCTCGCAGACCACTGATGGCGTCTACGAAGGCGTCGCGATTGGTGGTGACAAGTACCCGGGTTCGACCTTTATCCAGCACTTGCTGCGTTACGAGGCCAACCCCGAGATCAAGATGATGGTGCTGCTCGGTGAGGTTGGTGGCACGGACGAGTTTGAAGTGTGCCGTGCGATTCAGTCGGGTAAGATCACCAAGCCCGTGGTCGCGTGGTGCATTGGCACGTGTGCCAAGATCTTCCCCTTTGAGGTGCAGTTCGGTCACGCCGGTGCGTGTGCCACGGGCGAGTCGGAGACGGCGTCTGCCAAGAACGCCGCGCTCGGAAAGGCTGGTGCGATTGTGCCCAACAACTTTGACGAGTTTGGCAAGTCGATCCGCGAGACTTACCAGCGTCTGGTCAAGGAAGGCACGATTGTGCCGCGCCCCGAAGTGCCCGTGCCCAAGGTGCCGATGGATTACGCGTGGGCCAAGAACCTCGGTCTCATCCGTAAGCCGGCCAACTTCATCTCGTCGATCACGGACGACCGTGGTGAGGAGCTTACGTACGCTGGTCTGCCGATCTCCAAGGTGTTTGAAGACGACCTCGGCATTGGTGGTGTGCTCGGTCTGCTGTGGTTCAAGCGTCGTCTCCCTGCGTACGCGAGCAAGTTTATTGAGATGGTGCTCATGGTCACGGCCGATCACGGTCCGGCTGTGTCTGGTGCGCACAACACGATCGTGACGGCGCGTGCCGGCAAGGATCTCATCTCGTCGCTGGTCTCGGGTCTGCTCACGATTGGCCCCCGTTTTGGTGGTGCGTTGGACAAAGCCGCCGAGATGTTCACGCAGGCGTACGACTCGGGCGTGTCGGCGACCGACTTCGTCAACAACATGAAGAACAAGGGCGAGCTCATCATGGGCATTGGCCACCGTATCAAGTCGGTTTCGAACCCTGACAAGCGTGTCACCATCATTCGTCAGTTTGCGATCGAGCACTTCCCGCGCACGGACGTGCTCGAGTTCGCGCTCGAGGTCGAAAAGGTCACCACGAAGAAGCGCAGCAACTTGATCCTGAACGTTGACGGCTGCATCGCCGTTTGCTTTGTGGATCTGCTGCGCAACTGCGGTGCATTCACGCTAGAGGAAGCCGACGAGCAGATCGAGAACGGCTGTCTCAACGGCCTCTTTGTGCTGGGCCGCAGCATCGGCTTTATCGGCCACTTTTTGGACCAGAAGCGACTCAAGCAGCCGCTGTACCGCCACCCGTGGGACGACATTTCGTACCTCAACGAGGACCTGTAAGGGATGCAGAAGAGCATTTGCATTCTGCATGCGGCGGCCACACGACGACGCTCTCTCCAACTGCTGATCGAAGAGTAGTATTTCCATACATGAACCGTAAATACAAAACCCCATCCACTCTCCTTCCTTCCTTTCTCTCATCCTGCCAGTGCCGGTTGAACAAAGTGGGACTCGGGCACGGCGCCGTCGAGTGGTAGCCTCAGGATCGCCTTGCGGATGCGCGCGCGGTGGGCAAACTTGGAGATGCCGATCTCGCTCATGGCCTGTTCAACGTCGTTCTCGTCGAGCTGCGCTAGGTCGCCCAGCGTGAGGAAGCCCTGCTGCTCAAAGCTGCGGGCGTACGCAACAAACTCGCTGGCACGCGACACGTCAATTCCCTCGAGCCATGCGCGCAGTTCACGGCCTTCCTCGCTCGAAGCCTCGGGGTCGTCGCTGTCCGTCTTTTCCGAGATGGACATGGTCGACGTCGGTGACGGGATGCGAAGCGCCAGCAGCTCGTCGACACTCAGGCGATGCAGGTCGTCGGCCTTACCTGGGTCTGACGAGCGGTGGTACTGGTGGCCGTCCAGCTTGGTGTGGAGAATGTCGTGGAGCGCTTGGTCCGTGTCGGACCATAGCGTGTCGCCCTTTGCCAGGGTCGCGTCAGCAGATGCCGCCTTCTCACGGTGCCGTGGCTGTGGCATGGACATCCATGTCTGGTCCGGAGCCGACTCACTCTTTTGCATCGCCTTCTACACAGCCGCAGTCAGCAATGGACTCTTATCATGTCAGAAAGCATAGAGAAGAGACGCACATGGCGGTTGTAGGTCGCTTCGAGTTCCTGCGCAAAGCTCATGGGCCGTGTGTGGGTCGGCAGATCCACTTTCTGCACGCGGCGCCGCAGCTCGAGCATGGCATCTTCATCTGGGAAGCTGCCAAAGCCGTCGTCTTCGGTCGTGTGGCACGAGAGCAGCGAGCGCTGGTGCTCCTCATCAAACTGCGGACGCCCTCGGACTTTGGAGAAGCACTGCGTCACGGCCAGTGAGGTCCACGACGCAAACGTGCCGACGGCCTCGATGGCCAGGTCCTTGGCGCTGCTGAGACCACCACTGAGACCGTCGCCGCTAGCCACACCGTCGGCTCGCATTGCCGTAAACTTGGTGTCGTTCATTGGAGAGGAGACTGTCGGCCTTTGGCGCTTCCCACGGAATGGCAGACTTTCAAGATCGCGCCCTTTCACAATTATATCTTTCCACGGTTCTTTCGAATTTTCGTGTCTGTTAGGAACCTATCCGGAATATAAATTGCGTAATTTACGGATCAGAATGAATGTTTCCGGAGGGGTCACCTTCGTGCAACCTGCTATCTCATTTGGCGCCAATTCGGGCACAACTAAAATGACGACGCTCGACCCTCGCGCTCCGCCGTCGCTCCGGAGGCTCCACACGCTCTTCGCGTCGCTCGAGTTCTCGCTCAGCTCGCTGGCGTTGTACCAGCGCTCCCCCGAGTGGGATGCCGTCAAGCGCGCCGTCGAGAGCTCCTTGCAAATGTGGGTTTTCTTCTTATCCGTAGCTCCTCACACTCTCCTCGAAATCTCACGCTTGTGATTTCAACAGCACGCTGAATAAGGAAGACCTCCAGCAGATCATGTGGCTCTTGCCCACTGCGTATACGGTGACATGGTCGCGCCGGCCGCCTTCGCGGAAACGCACACGCGCCGCTGGTACGAGCGATGCCGACGACCGCGACCCCGAGGAGCCCGTGCTGCTGCTTCGCCGCCAGCGGCTACTCCCCACCACCACGGATGGCGACCCTACAACGCCACCAGCGTCCGAGTCGCTGTCGGAGCGTATCGAGTTTTGCACCAAGCGCCTGAACGAATTCCTGGCGGAACAGCTCGCCACCCTGCCGTCCGACGCGGAGGTAGACACCATGGAGATTGGCAAAGCCAGTCTCCCGGAAAAGGACGCGGCCTCTGCCCACCAGCACAACCACGCACGGCTCCAGGAGATCTCCAAGAAGAGTACGCTCGCTGTGACCAGCAGCGAACTGGAAGCGGCACTCGCGGCGCCCGTGCCGAAAGATCTCGAGACGCTGCCCAAGTGGCTCATTGACCGCGTGCGACGCCAGGAGCAGCACACGAAGAAGGCGTCACAACGCACGGACGCTGCCCAGCAGCGCCGGCTCTACACGACGCTGCCGCAGCTGAGCGACCAAATCCAGTCGCTCGTGCTCGTGCAGCGCAAGCATGTCTTTCCATTGCGTGAGATGACCCGACAGCTCCTGGTCAAGGCGCCAATCCGCGACCAGATCGACGAGCAGCTCCATTTATTGGAGACCATGGTGCCTTTCTGGCTCACTGTCTTTTTCAGCGACGGCAAGCAGTACGTCAAGGTGAGCAAGAGCCACAAGTACAACGCCGTCAAGAGCGCACTGCGCAAGGCGCTCGGGACCATGGCCGGATGAAGAGAGAGGTGACGCGGAGGCCGTCATGCGTGCGGATCAGGGGAGATGAGACTGGGGAAAGGCTGAATTTTTCAGCGATGTCGATGCCCAGGCAAGATCAGAAGAGATTGGGCGATTAAGAGACACTCGGCAACTAAGTTTAATCCAAGCGAGACTCGCAAGCCGTGGCCTTTCGGCACCGTGGCAGACCCAATGTCCAAGTGGCAGGATTCACATATTCTCGATGCCGTTTCACGAGTCGTTCTGAGTGCGGGCGGTTGCGTGGAGCACGGATCGCTGAGGCTCGGGCTGCTGCGTCACGTTCCCTGACAGTTCCTCGCTTTACGTGACATGATGAATCTGATCTGACCGACTTGTAGATGGCTACAGTTTCTCTTCTTCCGTGGCTAGCTTTTGACCGTCATGCCATCCACTCGATCCTGAACGCAAGGCAACACTGCTGTGACAAGCATGATCCTCCCTCTCTGTCCGCTTGATTTAGTTCAGCCTCGTGGCCAGTAACGGACCCACTCCTGTGAGGCAGTGGGGGGCTGCTTAGGAAAGGCCACTCTGCCACGTCACATGATCGCAGGGGATATCTTTGGACTCGCCAAAAACAAACCCCGCCATCGCAAACCGCCCCCAACAACGGCTGCGTTTCTTTCCCTTAGAGTGAGCAGAGCGAGGGGAAACTCTTCATCGCGGTGGTTATTGCGTTGGTAAGGGAGGGGCAGAGAAACTGCGACCAAGCAGAGCGCCTCGCGGCAGTGGGGCCTTGGGCCTTGGGCTCTTTCCCGATCGCCCACCCACTCACTCGGCAACCTGCAGACGAGCACTCACGCACTCCATCCTCCACACCTACCTCTCCGACCATGCGGATCGCATCGATTGTAGCAGTACTTGCGACCACAGCGGTGCTTGCGCTCGGCTCTGTCAGTGCCCAATCCCCGGACGATCTCTCGGCGGTCGCGAAGCGCTCTGCGACTGACGGCTCTTCATCAAACTGGGGATCCAACTCGGTGGAATCGGACTCGTCCACCAATGAAGACTCGGATTCCTCCACAAACGAAGACTCAGACTCCTCCACAAACGAAGACTCGGATTCCTCCACGAATGAAGACTCGTCTGCTAGTGATGACGAGACACCGACGCCGACGCCGACGCCATCGTCTGCCACGCCAGTGGTGCGGCAAGTGCGCCTCCGTGTCAGGGTCGCACCGCTGCCACGCGTGCTCGAATCGCTCTGTGACCCCAGCGACGACGAGATGAGCGTCGAGGGCGTCGAAGGCATCTTTTGTGTCAAGAAGAAGTTGGGCTGCAGCGGTGACAACGCGTGGGGCAAGTGCCCAGGGCGCCAGACGGGCCTCCCGCACGGCTCGTACTGCGGTCGCGTCGCATCCGGTGTGTTTGGCTGCAAGCCCGGCATGCCTTATGGCGAAGTGCCCGACTGGGACGACGTCACCGACAAGGATGACAAGAAGGGTGGTGACAAGGGTGGTGACAAGGGCGGAGACAAGGGCGGAGACAAGGGTGGAGACAATGACAAGGGTGGTGACAAGGGTGTTGACAACGCCGACGACCACGGTGAT
>JAADXL010000700.1:0-19162 GCA_023337755.1 Pythium aristosporum | reverse complement strand
CCAAAGAAGAAAAAGAACCCGATCGACCATCACTCTCATTTGTCAGTGCCAAAGTTAACCTGTAAATGGCTTGAAATAGTCTGATTGGCTGAAATATAGTTTACTTAATTGCGGCGCGTTTGGCGCGGGGAATCAGCGAATCCCCCAATGGTGCGGGAAGTAAATGGGACTGAGTCGGTCGGGAATGGCGCCGTTGGCGCTTCGTTGCGGCCGCTACACGACTCATTCCATGGCGAGAACGTGACGGTGGGTAGTGCAGACACGGAGGAAGACGACGGCGAAGAAAGCGACGGCGATTTCGAACTAGACACGATGGGAGACGACGATGAAGGAGACGACGATGACGACGACGACGATGAGGAAGACGAGCTCGAAGAAGAAGAACGTACCGACAGCCAATACGGCGGCCATATTGTGGGACATTTAGACACTGACGCTGATGCTGACGGGTTGCGAGACGAGCTCATGGCGCTGGCTGCGGCCGCGGCGGACGATGGCAGCGGTGTGGGGGACGACACGATCGCCCACCGCACGCGCACGAAGTTGTCGCTCGTGGACGTCGAGATCGACTCGCTCGAGTCGCTGCTGCCGCCAGATCCGATGGACAGTTCGCTTCTCATTGGTGGCGAGAACGAGTACCAGCGGTTTTTGTCGTCGCTGCTGCCAACGGGGGATGGCGAAGATAACCTGTCGTTTCTGGACGAGGAAGATGAAGAGTACCGGCCTGAAGAGGAGGAGGAGGAGGAGGAAGACGAAGAAGAGCGGAAGGAGAGACGGCGGCGAGCGGACACGACTGGATCGGAGGGCGATGTGGTGCGATCAGGGAGCGGAGAGTTTGAGGAGGAGGAGGACGAAGAGGACGAGGACGAGGACCACGACAAGCAAACGCTCCGCGTGTCGAAGCGAGAGTTGACCGAGCTGCTGTGGGACTCGATGCAGATCAAAGTGCCGCCCACGTTCGCGAGGGCTACAGTTGGCGATGGACGAACGTCGGCTTCCGCATCAGCGACGACGAGACCTGCGGTCGGTGCGGCAGCCCAAGTCACGGTGGCAGCTGGAAAGGATCAAGGCGACGAGGCCGCCAATGCCGCGCACGAGGTACTGGAGGAATTGAAAGACGCGGCGGCGGTCAAGGACTTGAATGGCTCGGTGTCGGCGCAGCAGTGCATCCAGCTTGCGTCGCAGATGCACAAACACTTCCAGCTCTTGCTGCAGACGTTCCACATGATTGCGACCAACGATGGCCCGCCACCGGTCAAGGAAGACAAAGACGAAGGAGATGCGTCTTCACAGGATGCGCAACTAATTCGGAAAGCGGCGCAAGTGAAGAAGGAACAACTGGACGAGTGCACAGCGATGCTGCGTGAGCTGCAGATCCGTGGCAAGCGAGCGCTCGAGTACAAGGCCCAAGTGCTGTCCAAGATCACGATGAACAACAGCAACGGGAGCGGCAGTACGGATACTGCCACAAGCAGCGAAAGGCTGGGGGAACGTCGTGTGACGCGATCCATCAGCGCGGCCCATGCTGCCGTCGCTCACCCGTCAATGTTCGACATTGTCGGCTCACAGGCGACGGAGGAGCTGACGAAAGTGTTTGAGCGCGGCTGTTCCGTCGCGGACCGCAACCAGAAGCTCCAGAAAAGTATGCTGGAGCTGGACAAGCACATTTTACTGAACCGCAAGAAGCGGCGTGGCAGCGCGCCACGCAAGATTGTGTTTCTCGCCGCAGAGGATCGGCTTTTGCTCCAAGGTGTGAAGCGATACGGTGTCGAGCAAGACGCCTGGGCCGAGATCCGTAAGACCCTCTTGCCCACAAAGGAGGTACATGTGCTCAACAAGCGATTTCGGTACTTGGCCAGCAAGAAGAAGCGCGCAGGGGGGAAGGAGTTCAAAGAGTTCAACAATGAAAGCCACTCGCGGAAGAAAGGGATTTGGATGGTCGAAGAGGACGTGCGTCTCGTGCGTGGCGTGATCGAGTATTTCGGGGCTAACCGGCGTTTTGCTCGGATCTCGAGCAAGTACTTGCCGCATCGAGGACGTCTGGAGATTCGCAAGCGGTGGGAGCGGCTGAAGGAACAATATCGTACTGAAGACGGTGCAGTCAAAGAATTCGACGAGAGCTTGCCGCCACCGAGTGCAATGACGCGCGAGTTTGCGTCTGCTGTGAAGGCATTCTTGGAAGGGAAGCTACGCCAGAAACTTATTGAGACGCCCGCGGCAACGACGACGGCTCCAGTGAACAAGCAGACTCTATCGCGTAAGACCAAGTCAGGTAATGCCGCAAAGACCATCGCGAGAGAACCTGTGAAACATCCAGTTGCCGTCGAGCCCAGCAGCTGCAGTGTCAAGAACTTGCATCCCGCATTGTTCTTTTCCTCATGGGCGGTCATCCATCCGGCAATGCTGTTGGAGCAAACATGTGAGCATAACTGGCCGGCCTTTATTGGCGAGAAACGGAAAGATATCTCGAGCGAAAGCACGTTGGATCTCGTGTCCCGTGCAGCTGCGTCTCGTGTCGAGGAAGAGGCGGCCACACACCGAACAGCCTTGGTATCCAGGAGCGAACGCTTGGAACCGATTCGGGAAGACCAAGAGGATGACAACGAGGAGTTGGCAAGCAGCGGGGTGGAGTTTTCTCTTGATACTGTCGAGTCCGGCGAAGAGGATGACGGCAACGGGGACGAAGAAGATAGCGACTTCGAGCGTGACGAACTGCTGTCATCGGATGCCGATGAGAGCGACTCAGAGTATGAGAGAATGGAGCTCTCAGACGATGATGATGACCAGGAAGAAGACGATGGCGACAACGACAGTTTTGATGAAGGGGAAGCTAGTCATGGTGAAGGTGACAGCCGACCAGGAACCCAGCCTGCCCAAGTGAAGCACACACTGCGACTGGAAAACCTTCGAGAGCCAGGGGGTACGCGAGCCATGCGAGCGTTAGAGGCTCTCGAGAGGCGCATTACCGGAGACCAACCTTCCGCAGCTGATCACACCACCGGTTTCACACCGCTGCCGTTGGATTCTTCCCAATATGAACCTCTGGCCGCTAATGAAGCCCCATTCAACGATGTCGATCTGCTTGCTTACGAAGAGCTGAGTGCCTCCGCATCTTCCGAAGGTGACGATGGCTCGGAATACGAGCAAGACGAACTGCCCAGTTCTGACGATGACTTTGGAAATGACGCGAGCGAGGACGTGGCGGTGGCGGCCGATCGATCCAAGCGGCTTCGTGAGGCTGCTGGTGCTCAGCCAGTAAAGCGCCCCAAGCTTCAGCAAGTAGAAGGTCGGTGTGATGACTGTGGCAGCTCGCCGTGTGTGTGTGCGAGCGTGCGCATGCAGCGGCTACTGGCCCGTATCCAACCACCTGGGTGAGAGACGGCACACGACCATTCTATGATTTTATCGGAGCTGCTGCCGGAGATCTGACCTGGGCGAGACATTTTCTAAACACAAGCGTCCAGAAGAAGACCTCTGAGCAAACTCTTCGCTTTTGCCAGCAAGCACTAGACAAGGTCGACCATTGGCGTGCTCAGTCGCACTGTAGGGGCCGGACGAGAACAAGCCGAAGAACCAAGTGAAGTGTACGACTTTATGAGTCGCAATGTCGAATTCCACGCCACCATGGCTCGATACTGCCATTGCCCATACAGCCGCATCAGGTAGTTGGGTCACGCGCCGCTGGTTGGTCGCCAAGTTGATGATGACCAGCACACACAAGGAGCTCAAGCTGTTTGCACAATCGGAGACAATTTCTCTCGGTTTCTTCTGCGGACGAGAGCATCTTACCAGATCACATCCCATCGCTTTTTGATGGGGCGGATCTTGTCGTGTGGGTGACCTCCGCATCGAACCGAAAATAGTCTTCTGTATGCAGTGCACGGCAAGCGACGACCCCAGCAAGAGAATGGCTCGAGGCAAGTGGTGATCATTCACGTGATACAGCAGCACCTTGCCGTTTCCAGGCCCGAACAGCACGATGGAGCACGGCTCCTTTTCGGACTGGTCGCAGCCACGGTCGGCGTCGCCCGTGGCATCCGAGCCGGTGCCCGACTTCACAGACAGTGACGACCAACTTACTCCGATCTCAGAGCACGAGCACACCGACGTCGAGTCAACGTGCAACTTGGAGGATCCCGACGGTCCTCCGTGGCACGTGCACCTCGTCCAAAAGCTGTGCCGTGAGAAGCGACGGGACGACATTCCCGGCTGGTTGGACCGCTGGGATGTCTTTCTCGGTGTCCACGATCTCACCGGCTCGATCAACAGTGTTCAGGATGATGCTCACCAGGCCGCGCTGCGTCGCCGCGTGTGGAGCTGGGTCGTGCTCCACTCGTCACTCGTCACTGCACTGCTCGCTCTTGGAGTCCACGTGCCTCCGCTCACACTGTGTCTCCGCGACGGCTTCCACAGTCTCAGTCACCGCGTGGCGCTTTATGCTGCCCTCATTTTCCAGCTCATTGTCCTCAAACTCGTCCTGGACATTCGCTGTCTGAGACGCCTCGTATTCCTGCTCTACTCCGTAACCTTCGCCGCGCTGCTCGCGACCTCGCAGTCGATGCCCACGCGTCCATCGATCCTGAACTGCTGTGCACTGGCCATCCTTCCGCAGCTCATCGTGCTACTGCTCTGTGGCGTGCAGCGTCGCACCAACGTCGGCACGGTCGTGTTTCTGAGCCACGTGACGATCGGCTGCGTCGCCGCCACTGTGACTAGTGTCGTGGCCGTCACTCTCCACTATGGTTCAGCCAGCCCCGGTCTTTTCGGCGACAGCGACCACCTCGCGCTGGCCGTGCTGGCCCTTGCAGGCGTGGCATTTGTCGGCGCGTTTGAGGCGTCGTTGCTCTTCCGCACGTTGGCGCCCGACGAGACCTGGCTCGGGATCTACTGTGTCCACATGGATCTCCACGTCACGACGCTCGTGACGCCGGCCGTGCTGGTGCTCATGACAGCGGCCGGTGTGCTCGGCCTCGCGATGTGCACGCCGCTGGATATGCTCCGACAAGTCTACGCGCGCGCGTGGGATTTCTACAGCGGCGGCTCGGCCTGCGGGCTCGTGTGGCACCTCAACTGTTGGCGCAGACGGCGCTCCCGCGTCGGCGTCGAGCGAGTCCAAGACGCGCATTGCGAGGGCGTCGGCCGGGAAAGTAGTAATACGCCAACGACATGAATACTATATTAATACTTCTCAGAGACAGAAAGTTCTCTCCGCACGGATATGCTCGGAAGAACGAAAGTTATAGATTGCTTGTGGTTGTCTCATCATCGAGTTTTGTTGGAAAGTGGGGAAAGTTGGGAGAACAGAAAACAAAATGGAAGAGTTGGAAACGAGATCAGAGTCGGAAGCATGATTCTGCTCAACGCGGCAAGGGCGCCACTGCGAAAACGCCTATGCGCAGAGACGCAAGCGCCGCGCAAGCTCCACGCGGTGGAAACCTGCACGAGAACGCCTGCGCCGGAGTCTGCAGCGCCGCGGTGCCGTCCAAGCCACTCATACAAGAGGTGTCAGAATATAAAGCTATTCATCCCGTCGTTTCTGGCACTCGCATGCAAATGAAGTTTGGGGGAATTCCTCAGCAAACAGCCATTGCTATCCACATGAATTGTTCGGTCGGTAATTCCAAATCAATAAAGATAAGGCATCATCGGAATGATAAAAGCGTCCCCACACGCAATCGGTTCTGTTGGTCACCAACGTGATGGCCCTGTGATCCTGGCGACGAAGAATTGAGATGTGTTGGCGTTGGTTGGTGAGCGCCAAACCTTCGCGCGGCATTCGAAACCAACCAAACTCAATGAGGGAGTATTTACACCTCAGAAGAGTATTTACGCCTTTGACCCAATGAATACGGTAGTGGGTGTCAATTTACCGTGTCTGTGGACCACACGTTGGATTCGGTACCTACAGGGCTGAAGATTCAACTGAAGTGGGTACACTGAAAGTTTCAGTGTCCAACATGGGACCCATATCGCCGGGGCGCATCACGTTGGATGCGCCATAGGGAGCGAGACAAAGAACTGCGCATGGCGCCCACTGACGACCCCACCGATTTGGATACCCCTATGGAACACGGTGTACAGTGTACTGGATGGACTAAGCGACAACTGCGGAGCACAAATCGTGTCCGTCCCAATGTTGCCATCCCGTCATCGACCGAACCCAGTAACTACAGGATTCCCATAGTCGGCGAGAGCCCACAGACTTACAGTAGCTGCACCATGTTTTCTTCACCGCCCAACGATGGGCGCCATGGTTCAGCTTGAAGAACAAGGAATTTCAAGCACCCAAAGCATCCATCGGTGCCCACTTGAACTCGAGATTCCCCTGCCTGTTACAGTAGGGCGTCGAATATCTCAACTCCTTCATTTCAAGCGGAGACATTGACGTGATGCGTGAGATATTATGCGTGTACCGTACTGAAGTATACTTGAAGCGAGAGCCGCATTCTTACGCGCGTCATAATCAACCGTCTCAGTCGTTCATGCAATAGTGGGGAGGATTATGGTGTCCGAGCCTTCGTCTTCGAGAAACAATCTCTGGTATGTACGCCGAGCCACCCCATCACTCGGCCAGGATAGGACTCAGCATCGGACACCATCGTACGTGGCGTGTCGACCGTCCGTCCGATTGTTTAGACATGGCGCCCTCTATTAGTCCAAGGCGATGTGTCCCGAATGGGTTTCTGACAAAGATGATGATGACGGTGGCGGAATGATGGGTGCCAACATTCTGTCACCAGCCTTCTCAAAGGACACGTTCATCCAAAACACAATCACGCGGGAGACACGATGTTTGCCCCCCTTGGTTTGTAATCATTCGGCACCGTCATTGCGTCACAAGCCCCATGCGTGATCACCACACGGCGGTGCCTTCGAAGAGCGAGGAAGGTTCTCACTGAGAACCTGTGAGAATCCCACCGCCAGGGCCTGACTCAGGCCAGGTATAATCACATGGTCGCGCGTGGGGCAAATCCTGGAACTGGAGTGTTGGTGTCAATGCTCCCAACTGACCCTGATTGAAAGTGTTTGGTTTGACTTGCCCACATCAAAATCATCTCTGGTGGGCTGACTACGCCACGCTGCTGACCGCTGATTTCCGATCATCTCACCTGTATCGTACTCGTTTGCGCTGAGCCCAATGTCCAGCATCCGCAATCACCATTTGTTGGTCACCAACAGAATCACCATTCATGATGCGATCGCCATCGTGTCGCATCATGCGACCAACTTCCGGTGCGACCAACACTCAGGACGTTTTGTCGCACGAGCCATCATGTTGCACTCGTCCAGAGGCGAATGATGACGTGCATGGAACTTCAATACCAGTGCGCGCCTCAGCATTAACAAGATAACAGTAGATGCATACGTAACCTCAGGTACCCCCTCCCCTGTCCGGTACAGTACCGTTATGCCCCAGACAGTCTGGACAGATTACGGTGCCAGTAATCCTGACCCACAGCGATTGTGCAGCACATTGCAGGTGGCACCTGCACAACTTCTCGATACGTATCAGCAAATACCGGTATGTCGGCAAGTCCACTCGACGAATGGTGGCTGTGCCGCAGAGCCTGTAGCCTGTGCGGCACAGCCACCATTGCTGCCAACAACGGACAGAACCACCATGTCCACTGCACCCCAAATTGGTGGATACTTCTTTTCAACCAATCACCGCTTCCCACCTCGGCCGTGCGTCACGCTGCCCATGGATGGAATGGCGACCAACACTCGCCTCTCCAAAGCTCGGACTGTGGGATTTCGTGCCAGATTCATTTCAGGTGAATTTCAGGGAAGACGAAGAATCTTCCTGTTGTGGGTCCAGAAACACTCGTTCAAGCCACAAATAGTTGGTTGTTGTTGGACTCGGACTTGCCACATCGCGAATCAGCTTGGGATGTGAGGATATGAGTTTGATTTCGGTCAGTCAGGCAGATACTGTATTTGGTGCTCTGGGCACACTGTGTAGATTTATCATAACGCAGCCAATAGCCACCACTCGAATATCTCACCTTGATTGATGCAGTTGTGAGATTTCGTTGTGCCAACTCAACGTAGGTGCTGAAATCCAGAGCCCACAACATGGAACATAAATCAGCCCACGAGTTTTTTTATTCCAGATGAATGCGAAGATCAATGGCCACGGTGAACCGTCAGTCATGGCTTTGACTGAACACTGTTCCTCGCCAGTCTCTGGATCTGTCTTTCGGTCGGCTTCTGTGTCGAATTCGTATCGCAGGGCTAGCGCAAACGTTCGCAGTCCGCGACGTTCGGCTGGAGAATGGCGGCGTGAGTGATTGTCGTTGATGGTGGCAGTGGTCGTTGTGGTTCTGTATTTAGGATATTATAGTGGTCTTCTTTTTCATGTCACGGGAGGTCGGTCATCATGACACTTTGGCGGCAGCAGCATGGCCACGCGCATTTTCCAGTCATAAACTCTTACTGGACACGGGGTAGGGCTGCATCTTGAGAAAGGAAGTTTACGCGCAAACTGCAAGGTCATGTACTTATTTAATATCTATTTTCGGCCTGATCCACTGACTGAACAGCCTGGAGGTAGCTTCTGTGTGGCCAGCGACTCATCTTTTTGGCCCTTCCCCACCCAAAAAAGGACTATCACTCTCCGTCCCCACCAACTCCCAGCGCAATCAACCCACAGCCAGGTGTGACTGCAGCGGACTGCCCCATCTGCTGGACACAGGGCGCCGCCAACAAGAGGCGGCTGTTTGTAGGCTGTTGGCTTCGGCGTCCTGTGTGAGAGAGAAGGCACCGCGTTGGATTTTCGTTGGATCCTCATTCCCCAATTTCCAGTCTCCCCACCACCCCCGTATTCACCATGGAGAACCAACTCGACAACTATGTCATCCAGAAGCGGCTAGCGCCGGCGCTTTTCGGTGACGTGCTGCTCTGCCAGCACCGGCCCTCGGGCGACCGCGTCGCGGTTAAGCGCATCCTTAAGAGTGCCGCGGCCGAGCGCCGCACGCTCGCGTCCAAGAAGCGCGTTCGCGAAAACGTCGCGTTTGAGCGCGAGCTCTACCACAGTGTGCGCGCCCTCGGCGGCCACCAGAACCTCATGGCGCTTCGCGACGAGATCGACTTTGACGGCTACCTCTACATGATCTTTGAGTACTGCGCGCGCGGCGAGCTCTACGAGATTGTGAGCAACGCCGACGACGGCAAGCTCAGCGCCAAGACCACGCGCAAGTACCTCTCGCAGATCGCCAGCGGTGTCCAGTTCATGCACCAGAGCGGCTACGCGCACCGCGACCTGTCGCTTGAGAACGTGCTCGTCACGGAGGAGGACGACTGCAAGGTCTGCGACTTTGGGCTCGCTGCGCCGGCCAACAAGCAGTCCAACGAGACGGTCGGCAAGATGTTTTACATGGCGCCCGAGGTGCTCGCCGGCGAGACGTACGACCCCAAGAAGGCCGATATCTGGTCGCTCGGTGTCATGCTCTTTATCATGCTTGTCGGCGCGCCCCCGGTCGAGACGGCGTCCATGGCCGACGCGCGCTTCAAGATCATCAGCGCCAAGGGTGTGCGCCACCTTATCCAGCGATGGAACCTGACGGACTCTTTGCCAGCGGAAGCAATTGATCTCGTCGAAGGCATGCTCGAGGTCGACGCGAGCCGCCGCATCACGATCGAGCAGGTGGTCAACCACCCGTTCGTGAACCCGCAGCCGGCGGCCCCGCGTCGCAGCCTCATCAAGCTGCTCAGCGACGACTGCAAGGCTACCTCCAGCGTCACGGCGCCGGCGACGCCCTCGGGCGCCCATGCCAACGGCAAGGAGAAGGAGAACCGTGTGTCCTCGAAGATCCAGCGCCTCTTCCGGCGCTCGTCCAAGCACCGCATCATGGCTGTCAGCTCGGCGCAGACGCCCGCTGCTATCGCTGCCTAAAGTGGATCTTCTTGTCGCATCTACCATTTCCCCATTGTCACACATATTTATCGACGTGCCCATATATGGAAAACATTGAACACTATCCTTCCATTTCCCATCTCATTCTCATTCTCATTCCCTCCATTATACCTCCCTTTCTTGCAAGATCGCTCCCTGCATGTGATTCTGGTTCTTTTTCAGCAGAGACAAAAGTATCAGCCAGGGACATGTTCCAGGAAATAGTCGGATTGCGTCTGACTCCTTTTTTCAGAGATGAACTGGTAGCATAGTCAAGTCAACTCCTCTTGTCGAAGCGTCCACTTCGAAGTTCCCATACTCTCCGCTAGGATACGACGCCACCTCCATATTCCAGGCACCAAAGATTCGTCGGCGGCAAAGGCCCTGCGCACCATCGCTGTCCTACGGAACTCTGATTCGAGTTGAATCATGACTCATACCGGTATTGGTAATACCGTACGGGACCGAGGTGGTATGCATGGACTCAGATTCATATCTTTATGCAAGCCAGCCAGATGGAGGAAGAAACAGAAACGAAGCAGGCCCTTCAACTAACCCAAAATAAGAAGGAGTCTGACTCCCCAGGAGCGGGGAGAAGATCTGAGTGCGAAGTTCCTTCTGGAACTCTCCTCCCCATCTTCTCAGCTCATCGAGATTCGTTCGATTCCACACTGTGGGAATTCTGGGTGCCAAAACCGCTGCAGCTGAACGTCGCCAAACTTCCAACATTACCAACAGCATCAAGTTGGATTCCAACCCGTGAAACTTCACGGGCTTCAAGGTGAAGCCATGGTGGGTTCAGGATTCTTGGAAGAGACCGACAGGCAGCCTGTTGGTCGCTTCCTGTCAGGCTGAACGTCAGACTGACACTTCATCATGAAGTGGTGGTAACCGGTACTGTCCGCTATGGACGCCTCGTTTTACAGGCTGATGTTGGAGTCCAACACGGACGCGTCCACGTTGGACATGTCGGTTCGTATTAGGTGCTGGGATTGTGGCTGCGACCGCAAAGCAGGGTGCCACAAGTATGGACGAGGTGAACGTGGTGGATGCCTCCATGCGCTGTATGATGTACATACTCTACAGGACACATCACGCAGGCGCAGTCAGCTGGTCAGCAGAGGTGAACGAACGTGTCATGGTGGGGGTCAGCGCAGAATCGAATCCAACGCAGTTGCGTTGCTGGCCAACTTCTCCGCGACGTTTGGCGCAGCCGTTCCCCCACCGCATGATTGCAGGACTTGGACGACAACCTCGTGCGATACACTCGACCCTTTTTCTTGTCGGAACTTCGTCCAACGTTTTGTAACGGACGAACCTGAAACAAACCAACGAACGACGGACGATCGAATGGCATCGAAGGTTTCCTGGCCGCCAGCCTCTGTGTTGTTCTCGAAGGACTGTTCTGGACTTCAGAATCGAAAGAGAGCGCATTGCGTTGGATTCTGCCTGCATGGAAAGTTCTCCGACCGGCTCAGATGGATAGGTGTTACATTCCCTATGCCGAACACGCCGGCAGAGCTTGAATGGGGCTGTTAAACTGTGAGTTATCCGCCGTTCCAACGCTTGCACTTCGGTCGCAGTTCGACCACCCGACTTCAACAAACCGCGGCTCATTGTCCAGAGTGTTCTGCGTGTAATCAGCCCAAGCAAACAGCGGGATTTGAGACGCTTTTCCGTCGATGGGACTATCGCGAGTGTACAGTACAGTAGATGGCCACGTGTTGGTGGGTTATATTACGGGGTGGAATCCATTATGTAAGCTTACCCTCCAGTCAAACCGGAGCCTCTGGTGGATGTCTGGTCCAGAGGGGGAGAGCTACAGCGTTCGAACGTTGCTTCCTGGTGCGCGTCCGGTGGGACCTCCCGGGCCGCCATGGCGCGGCGGCGCTGCTCCCGCCACTGGCGCCGCCGTGGCTGGCGCCTGGAGCGAGACGAAGTACGCGAAGGCGAGAAACGCGAGCGCTCGCCAGCCAAAGAGATACACGAGCACCGCGCCCACGGCCAGGTAGATTTTCTCCACAGGTCGAGCAGGCAGCCCGAGGAACGAGATGGCCGGGATCGTCACGGTGCCTTCGAGGCCGACGCCACGCGCGAGCCCCACGAGCGGCGAAGGCGTCGGCGCGCCCGGCGGAGGCGCTCCATTGGGCGCGGGCGCGGCGCCCCCGCCGAAGCCGCCTGCTGCCGGGCGACGCTGTGCTGGTCCGCTCTGGCTCTGGAACTTGGCCTTGACGCGCGGGTCGTCGTCCGCGACGATCTCGCCGTTGATGATATGCACCATTTGGCCCCTTTGGTCTCTTGTGGATCTGCTTCGTGTCATGTTGGGTCGCGTCTGACTAGATCGTTACGAACGCATATCATGCATAGGTTCTTAACTTCTGACCTTCATTCTGTCAAGTGTAGCCATGTAAGGCCTTGGTGACTTGGCTGCTGTACTGGATCGACCGCTGGCGGCGCTTCATGGCGTCTTCGGCGGTGTCGTCGCTCTGGCGCCGCACTTTAAACGACGGAAGGCGGTTCATGTCGCCTCGGTGCTGGTACATTGCGAGCTTCTCGCTCATGAGCACGTGCGCGCCGTCGCTCGCGAGGATGCTGCGGCGGGGGGAGCTGCTCGAGGTCGAGGACGCTGGACTACACGGCAACGCCGCTATCGTAGAGCGAGACGGCATGGGTCCTCTATACGATGGTGAGGATGGATATGAGCTGGACGGCGACCGGCATGTGTGCCAGGACGAGGGGGACGCGCTGCACGACTTGGTTGGACTGCCATGGCCGCGTCGAGATCGGCTGGGACTCGATCGCTCGGCCATGCTGTTGTCCACCAGCGATTGGACCGCGTGGCTCGTAAGACTGTCACGCACAAGCAAAATGACGCGCGTGATGTTTCTCGTGGTGAGAACTCCACGCGAATGCGCTTGGCCACTCACGCACTGCTCGTCCATTCGGCGGATCGTATTGGTGACGGCCTCGATCACTTCATCTCTTCCGTAGCGCAGCCAAAATAGACGTAGCGTGTCGATAGCCAGCATAGTGCGGACAATGCGCATGCGTGGAAGAGGTGATTCCTCTTGACCTCCTCTATTCGTGGTCAACGCGATGCATTGCGCGATCGCATCGCGCACGCGCAGGAGGTTCTGCGGCGAGAGATGGGCTATGGAGAGTGTGAGCGAGTTCGTGTCGTACGGGAGTTGCTCTAGCATTTGCTCGAATGCCTCCTGCCTTATCGCGCAGTCTTTCTCGCCTCCCTTCTCTACATGGAACGCTTCTGTGGGCCCATGAGTCTGGCACCCATCGCCTTGATAAACCTGAGCGTTTTCTTCTGGCCCATCGTCGGTCGCTGGGTCGTCGGCTTCTTCGCACAGCGTTGGCAGAGTGGTGGTTCGACTTGGCCAGCTTTCGAGGATGGGTAGGTCATGTCTGGGGCTATCGGGTCTGCCGCCAGCGGAGCCATTCGACGCTGACTCTGCGGTCGTCGAGCTTGTCCCGGCAAGTCGTCGTGAGGCAGCCAGCCGCGCCGTAAAGCTGGAGGAGTCGGTCGTGTCGGCGCGTGTTTCTTGGTCGTCGTCAGAACTTTCCTCGGCAATTTCAAGCATGAGCGTTGTGTCACTGCGCACCAACAGAGGGCCAAACTCCATCCCCACGTGGTCTGCACGCGTTAGCAGTTGCAGCTCGGCAAGCTGCTGGGCCGCTGTGCCTGTAGACCCTTGCTTCGGGCCGGCATCATTCCCTGCGCTGTTCATTATCGCCTTCGTGTCGTTGGCTGTGGCCGTTGTCCCTCACTGCACCTCCAAAAATATCACCAAGGACAAGGAGCCAAGGAGACTGGAACAATGGAGTCACAGCAGCCGTAACTACATTCTTGACTTGCTGCTTGACTGCTCCACCATAGTTCTCAGAGACCTTCAATGAGTCTCCATTGATGTGCACCACTCCATCTCACTTGACGACCTTTCAAGATCGCCCAAGTATTCTTGGCCAACGTGAAGTGGCCGGACGGTTCACGCTCGCAGAGGCATCACTGCCCACTCATCAGCAGCCATGGACTACTACGAGGTGCTGGGCGTGCCGCGCAATGCGAGCGAGCAGGAGATCAAGAAGGCCTACCGCAAGCTCGCGATGAAGTTCCACCCGGACAAGAACAAGCACAACGCCGCCGAGGCGCAGCTCAAGTTCCACGAGGTCTCGGAGGCCTACGACGTGCTGAGCGATCCGCAGAAGCGCGCCGTGTTTGACCAGTACGGCTACGACGGACTCAAGAACGGCGTGCCCGACGACCATGGCGACCTGCGCGACGGCTACGCGTTCAACGAGCGCGCGTCCGAAGACCTGTTCCACAAGTTTTTCGGCACGGACAATCCGTTCTACGACTTTGGCTTTGGCGACACGATGCCGTTTGCGAGCGGACTCCGCAAGCACGGCGCTGAAAAGGCACCGGCGATCACGCAGGACGTCGAGTGCTCTCTCGAAGAGCTGTTCCGTGGCGCCACCAGGAGCGTCACGGTCTCGCGCACGCGGCTCCAGAACGACGAGCTCACGGAGGAGACAAAGACGTTCCAGATCAAGGTCAAGCCCGACTGGAAGCACGGCACCAAGATCACGTTCGAGCGAGACGGCAGCGAGTCGCGCACGCACGAGGTCGGCGACGTCGTCTTCCAGATCGTGCAGCAGACGCACGCCCAGTACACGCGCGACGGCGCCACGCTCGTGTACAAGGCCAAGCTCAAGCTGAGCGAGGCGCTGGGCGACTACTGCGTCGAAGTGCCGACGCTGGACGGCCGCAAGCTCGCCATCTCGTGCAACGAAGTCGTGCACCCGACGTCCGAGAAGCGCGTGCGCGGCGAGGGCATGCCGATCGCGAGCAGGCCCACGGAGCGCGGCGATCTCGTCATCAAGTTTGACATCCAGTTCCCCAAGCACCTCACGAGTCTCCAGAAGCAGGCGCTTGTCAAGATCTTGGGCTGAGCCCGTGATAAACATGGATCACCCAGTGAAGCGCAGACTTGCTGGCATTGTAATTTGCATAGAGTTAGGGCGGAAACCGATACTGTACCAATAGTACTACAGTAGTCTTGAGTGGATACGAGGAGTCTGGATGGAGTGATGGTTCTAACACAACGACTCGCGCCAGTATGGACCCGCAGTTTACATGAGTTCACTGAACAGACGACAACAAAACACACCAAACGGTTAGTGAGAGGTGGAGGGACAGAACGAAATAAAGCCACACGTACTAGGCGGGGCCGCCGCCGCCCTCGGGCACGGTCCACTGGATGTACTCGCGCGGCATCTTGATCGAGCAGCACTTGCAGTGCACGCAGTTCTGCGCGTTGATCACGAGCTGCGGCACACCGTTGGCCTCGCTGCCGTCCGTGTACTCGTAAACCTTGGCCGGGCAGAAGCGCTGCTCGGGGCCAGCGTACACGGGGAACGACTCGCTCGACGGCACAGCCGTGTGTTCGGGCTTGATCCGCAAGTGGGCCGGCTGGTCGTGGTTGTGGTTCGTGCCGCTGCGCTGCAAGTTGGAGAGCAAGTCAAACGTGAGCTTGCCGTCCGGACGCGGGTACTCAATGGGCGTAAACTCTTTCGCGGGCCGCGTGCGCGCCGAGTCCGTCTTCGTGTTGGTCAGCGTCCACGGCTCCTTGCCCTTGGACACGTGCGTGCTGAAGCCCGCGTGGAGCACGCCGGCGAGTGTGCCGTAGTGGAACGCGTTGTGGCAGTTGCGCACGCGCTTGAGCTCCTCGGCGATCCACGACTTTTCGACCGCGTCTTCGTAGCTCGAAATGTCGGCCGCAGCTTCGGCCGCATCAATTTCGCCCGTGCTCGCGACGGGCTCGACGCCCGACTTGGTGAGCGCGTCGTACGCGGCCTCGGCCGCGAGCATGCCCGACTTCATTGCCGTGTGCGTGCCCTTGATCTTGACGGCGTTCAAGAAGCCGGCCGAGCAGCCAATGAGCCCACCGCCCGGGAACGTGAGCTTGGGGATCGCGTGGTACCCGCCTTCGTTCAACACACGCGCGCCGTAGGCCACACACTCGCCGCCCTCCAAGTGGCTGCGCACGGCCGGGTGGGTCTTGAACCGCTGGAACTCTTCGTACGGGTTCAAGTACGGGTTCTCATAGTCGAGCCCAATAACCACGCCGAGCTGGATGAGGTCGTCTTCCATGTGATAGAGGAACGAGCCGCCAAACGTCTTCTCGTTCAGCGACTGCTGCAGCGGCCACCCGAGCGTGTGCTGCACGTGGCCCGGCTGGTGGTTCTCCTTGGGCACGCGCCACACTTCCTTAATGCCGAGCCCGTACGTCTGCGGCTGCACGCCGTCGCGCAGGTTGAACTTCGCCATGATCTCTTCGCTGCACGAGCCGCGGCAGCCCTCGCCAAAGAGCGTGACGCGCGCGCGCAGCTCCATGCCACGCGCAAACGTGCTCTTCGGGCGGCCGTCCTTGCCAATGCCGACGTCGCGCGTGGCAATGCCGCCGACCGAGCCGTCGTCCTTGTAGAGCACTTCGGATGCCGAAAAGCCCGCGTAGATCTCCACGCCGGCCTCTTCGGCCTGAGCGCCGAGCCAGCGCACGAGCTTGCTGAGCGAGATGATGTAGTTGCCGTGGTTGTGCTGCTCGGGCGGCAGCAGCACGTTCGGCAGCTTGAACGACTTGTCCTTGGAGAGCAAGAGGAACGCGTCGTCGCTCACGGGCGTGTCGAGCGGCGCGCCGAGCTCTTTCCAGTTGGGCAGCAGCTCATTGAGCGCGCGCGGCTCAAAGACGTTGCCCGACAAAATGTGCGAGCCGACTTCCGCGCCCTTTTCGACGACACACACCGAGAGGTCCGTGCCCTTTTCGGCCGAGAGTTGCTTAAGCCGGATCGCCGCCGCGAGACTGGCGGGCCCGGCACCCACGAGCAGCACGTCGTAGTCCATGGCCTCGCGCTCGCTCTGGAGCAGCTCCTTCTCCTCGTCCGTGAGCGCCGTGGACGCCGAGGACGCCCAGCGCATGGGGCCGCGAGCGGAGGAGGACGCGACCTGCGGACGCGCACGCAGCAGCTGGCGCCGCGACAGCGACAGCGCCTGACGAAGCATGATGGAGAGAGAGAGGTGGGGAGGCGAGCGAGAGGAGAAGACGAGAATGCGGCGATTCCGTCGGTGCGGAGGAGACGGACGCACGCGTGTTGGATCGTTTTTTTTGACGTGGAGGAGCTCTTCGTAAAAAGGGTTTTTTACGAACAGCTTTTTTACCAAGTTGAAGAGGTGGCCCACGGTGATGACGCGCCCTGCCGCGATCCTTGTTGGACCATGAGAGTAGGGTTTAGGGTTTACGTTTAGGGTTCAGTCCTAGGGAATAGGAATAGGGTTTAGGAATTTCGGGGTTTTGGGCGTTAAAGGTTCAGGGTAAGGACTTAGGGTAAAGAGTTGTGGTAAGGAAATAGGGCAATCGTTTAGGGTTTAGTAGACCCCCTAGGACGTTCTTGTCGCTCATGATCCGCCACGTGACGCTGACAGCGAGCGCCACAACGTGAGAAGCAAGGGAGGAGGTTGTTGTTGGAAACAAAGGTAGGAAAGCTGCTCCTTCTACGTTGATCAACGTGCATGAGTAGTTGTGTCATTGGATCTCCACATCGATTAGCGCAAGCGCTGACGTGGGAACTACGCGCAGCTTGGACTTTTTTTAGGAAAAGGCAACTACGTGTAGAAGGGGTGTAATTAAAGCTGCGCGATGTTCGTTTTCTTCGTGTCGATGGGAGCCATGGTTCCTAGAGAACCTTAAGTCTCGCGGGCGCCCGACCATCGAGGCAATTCTGGCTGGGGGAAACGCAAAAGGCTGGTGAGGATATCTAGTTGTTCGTGTTCTTGGGTACTAGCACTGGTAGCGTGACGCCGTTTGTCGACCAGCTGATGGGAATCTTGGTGGCGCGGATGCTTGTCCTTGCATTACTTCCTGCGCACGTCACTTATGCTGCTCGAATAAGTCGACGATCAGTGCAAACTTGCTGGACGCTGGTAGTCGTTGAACAAACCCTGCGCCATGCCGATCTCCGTCATGCCGTCGTACAGTAGAAACTCTCCCACATAACAACGCCGAACGAAAGCACGTCGGCTTTTTCCCTGTAGCTGAAATTTCCCAGCACTTCTGGCATATATGTCCATCCACACAGAAAAAGGGGGCTCTGACAGTTTATCTACACCTTTACTTATTCGAAAGAACCAGCACCTACGCCATCCACTGCGCGGTGCTGCAGTTGCCGGTCGTGATCTGGGTGACGGCCTTGACACAGATAAGCCAAAAATCAGATTGTGACCGGAAAGTCTCTTTCGAGCATACATTCTGGCTCTTCAAGTCGCGGTGGAGAATGCGCAGACTGTAGGGGTACTACATGCCGCGTGCAATGCCACCGACTATCGTGCGTGCTGGCTCTCGCTTTGCCACAGATGAGAGTCGCATGACAGCTCCTGCGGTGGCGTCTGCGACGGAGAGAGAAAGCGAATCAACGAAGATAAACGTCAGCCGTGCTGAAGCATCAAGACCTCCGCTGGCCCGCCTGGCCACCGCCCGTCACGAGATGAAGTCCTCGCGCGCTGAGCTTGCAGCAAGCTCATTTGCCACTACGTTATTCCCATCTAATCGCGCGGCTGCCAGCAACGCCGAGGAGCGCGTGAAAGATCTCATGCTCACGTACTTTAGCCGGACCGAAATGATCCGCATCTACCGTCGCGAGATAGAGCTGCTAATGGAGCTTTCGGCCAATGTGCGGCAGCTCGTCACCGAACGTGAAGTGTGTAGCGAGCTCCATCGTCAACGAGAGACGGTGGATGATGGACGCCTTTCCCCAGCGATGCCCGTGCCGATCACACGATGGGCGATCAAGACGACACATTGGTCGACCAAGAAGCGCTCGAAGACAAGCCAACGCCGACCGCGGTGGAGCTGGTCGCGGCCAGCACGGGAGTCGATTATCATGCAAGTGCTCAAGCCTCAGCCACATCCCAAATCTTACTGAGGCAATTCCGAGCCATTCTCTCTCTCTCTGTTTCTTTACTTCAGCTCACCTCACTCTTACCGCTTGTATTGTGTTTAGTTCACCACAAACAAATACACACAGTACACAGCTGAAGAATAATGCATTCAACAAAAACCACTAACCAAAGCGTCCGTCAGTCCATACCCATAGAGACAGAGAAACCTAAGCATTACAGTTGGCTAGATCGCCTCACGTTGTGTACCATTTCAGCGCTTTAACCCTTTCGCGGACACACTTTCGACAACAGGAAATGTATTG
>JAADXL010000699.1:0-19239 GCA_023337755.1 Pythium aristosporum | reverse complement strand
TCTCTCTTCTCCTTCCCACGCAACAGAACGGAAGGCGTCTCTATCCTACCACACAGTACTCACGTAAACCACACGCTCTTGACGTCGTCCTGGCCATACATCTTCTTGCAGGTCGGGCACTTGCGATTCCGCGACCGCAGATTGCTGTCGATACACTCTTTGCAAAACAAGTGCGAGCACTTGGAGATGATCACGTCCTTGTGGCGGTCTTGGCACACCGAGCACTTGAGCTGCTTGCGTAAATCCTGGAGCTCAAACCGTTCGAGGTCTGTGAGACCGCTATTGTTGGCATCGCCGCCGGAACTCGATGCTGACGCGCGCAGCGCCGCGAGACGCTTCTCCAGGTCGGCTTCTTTCTTGCGGTACGACTCGCACTTGTCGCACGGACGCGACTTGTCTTGCAGCACTTGGCGCTGCTTGTGGGTCGCTTCGGCCTTAAACATTTGCTTGGCGACCTCGGCGTCGCGATCGGCCTTGGCCTTTTCCGTGGCGAGTGCATCGCGCTCCGTCTGCGTGATCTCCAACGCCTTCTTGAGCGCCGCGAGTTCCTGGTCCGTGGCCTTTTGGGCGTCCTATTATCGGGCAACATCATACACTATGAATACTACAACCGCTGCACATACAAAGAGAACAAAGCACACTCACCTTGGCCGCCTCCAGTGCCGCTTTTTGCTGCGTGTGGACATACTTCAGCGAACTGACTTGGAGCCGTACGGTCGCCAGCTCTTCCGTGGCGTGAGCTCTTGCGCCGGACTCTTTCGCCAGTTCCGACTGCATTTTCTTGGCCGACTGCCGCTTTTCGTCTAGCTGCTTGAGTACTTTCTTCTTCGAGTGGCGTGCCGATTCGACCTCTTTGCCGAGCACGTCAATCTCAGCGACCAGCGCATCATTCTCGTCTTTGAACGCATCGTGGTTGGCGTGGGCTGTGGCCAACTCGGCACGTGCCTTTTCCACGTCGGCTCTTGACGTTGCAAGCTCGGCGCGCACATCCTCCAACGTTTTGAGTACTTGAGTTTCACGTCGCAGCGTCTCTGCGAGTTTCGCATTGCCGGATTTCCTGTGAACGAAAGATGGGCACAGCAGTAGTGTCAGTTCAGCACTCCACCCACAGTCGCTGAGTAGATAGCCCACGTACTCGAGCGACGCTGTCAATTCCGTGACTTTTTCTTTCAGCTCATCGCGTTCCTTTGTGACGACGGCAAGGTTCTCACGAAGCTCGATGATTTGCTTGGTCTCTTCTACCTTGTCCTCTCGCTCCCGTCGAGCATGCGCTCGTTTGAGATCACCTTGAAGCCGCTCGGCTTCCCGCTTGAGCGCCTCGTGCAGAGACTTCAGGTCCGAAAGCTATACCAACCATACCATGAAGACAATCAGCACCATTGGCCCGAGCCAGAAGCACGCGCTACGGTACAAACCTGATCGCGGTACGCAGAAAACGACGCGAGCTTTTCTCGCAGCGCCGTATTCTTGAACACGAGGTCATTGAATTTCGCCTTGGTCTTAATCGTGTCCTCTTGGATCTTGTCGAGCTGCGACTTCCACTTCTCTTGTGTCTGGCTGAGCAACTCAGTTTGCTGAAGGCGGGAAGCGGCGAGTGCGTCGGCAGCATTTGCCTTCTCGTCTTGCAGTCTCGTGACCGTGGCTTCAAACTCTTGCTTCAAGCGCATCTCTTCTTGCTTGCTCTACTCAACAACGACCGCATCAGCATTCCGCATGAAAAATACCCGGTTTATCGAGCCACCGAAACTTTACCGCTGTCTCGACCGCGCGCAGGCGATTCAGCTCGGACCGCATCGACTCAACGTGCTGCCTTTCTTCCTTTAATTTCTGTAGCAGAATCACCTTGTCGGCGTTCAGCTGACGGATGACCTCGCGGTCTGCAGAAGATGGTTTGACATCCGGATCCACGAGTGTGACATGTTTATCTCCCGCACGCTTGGAGGCCTTGGCATCATTCTGGGCCCCTGCCTGGTCGGCTCCGTTTTCGACCTTGACACTGTCCGCTGCCTCTGATGTCTTGGGTGCTTCCTTCTCCAGTTTCTCGACGTATTCTTTCAAGCGGTCGTACGCGCGACACGCTTGGTGGCGCTCAACTTCTTTCGCCTCTAAATCTGTTTCCACATCGGTGAGCTTTCGTTTCACCTAGAAAATCACAGACAAAACGGAATCTGTTGGTAAAAAAATCCACATCCGGTGGAGAAGATCCAACGTACCGCTTCGAGATCGTCCTTGAACCTCAGCGCCTGGGCGGTTGCCTCTCGTTTCTGGGCAATCAACTCTTTAAACTCCAGCGGCTTGGTACTTCCGTTGCTGACCGCCGCAAGTAATTTCTGCACCACGTCCTTCACGCGCTGCTGCTCCTCTTGTAATGATTTCTGGACAAGCTGCTCCTTCTCGTCCAGAGGTTCCGTGGCCTCCTCTGGTCCATCGTCGTCGTCGTCCCCCTCCTGTTCGTCTTCCGCGTCTTTCAACTCGACCTCTTTATCTCCTCTACTGATCGCTAGGAACCATTGCGGCAGCGCCACAGTCACGACAGTGGTCGGCAGCCGCAGCACGCCCAGCGACTCGGTCTTGGCGACCACGTCCCTCCACTCGTCGGGCGTCTCGAGGCTGAGCACGTCGCTCGCACTCGTGATATCGTCGATTAGCTGCACCCACTGGCGCTGTATACAGCGGAAGGCACGCTGCGACACGGCGCTTTGCCGAAACAGCGACTCGCATTTCTGTGTGAGGAACGAGATCCGCCGATTCTTCTCCAGCAGGTCCAACGCCATTTCCTTGTTCCTGTGACGCACGGCCTCGATGGCATTTGGGTTTGCCTATCATACGAACTCATTACACCGTGAGGAAGGCAATGCATTCAAAGGGAAAAGTCTCATAGAACTCGCTCACCTCGGGCGGATCTTCGTCGTCAAATTTCATCTTCTTCACGGGCGATTGGTTATCCGCGCCGTTCATATCTCGCCGCTTGCGCGCGCTGAGGGAACCATTCCCGACTTCTGCCATTCTGGACTGCTGGCTCTGCCTTCCTTCGCCTCCGGTCTGCTAGGCCTTCGTCAGTTGGGTCACGCCACGCGATCGGGGTTCGCGTCCTTGGTGCATGAACCGATAAACCCCTCCAAGAAAGAGGAGCAAGCTGCCTGCACATTTCAGACGAAGGGATATTTACGAAAACCGGTATTTGACTTGGCTACCGGTATCTAGGTAATTACGGCTGAATCAATCCATGTGGACTACATAGTGTAGCCACTTTCGAAGCCCCGAGGAATCAAATGCCAAACACGGCCTTGACGCTCGCGACGCTCATGGCAACGGCGCTCACAATAATGATCGTTGCCATGGAGAAGATGATGAGCGACGGGCAATTGAACCGCTGGATCGCGCGCTCGAGACACACGTGGCCAAAGAGCGTCGCGACGAAGCCCACGGGCAAGAGCACCTGTGCAAAGGTGAAGTTGAGCGAGCCCAGCATGACGTAGCTGAACGACGCCACTGTTGCCGGGGTACGACATGCATATCAGACCAAAATGAATGCAGCCAAAAGTACGAGGGGATGGGCACGTACTGGAACTAGAGAAGAGGACAGTGGTCGCGGTCATCGCGGCGGCCGCCGACGGTTCGACGCCGAGCTCGAGCATCAGCGGGGCGTTGATCATGCCTCCGCCGATGCCAAACATACCGGACACGGCGCCAGCGCCCATGACGATCCATGGAAAGTACTGCACCGACTTGGGGTTCCACTGGATCTCGCCCGGTGTGAGTACGTAGCGCGGATTCTGCTGCCGGTAAAATGTAGCGATAATGTTCTTGAACGCGTAGTGCGAGTACACAATGAGGAAAATCGCCGGCATGAACGACACGAGGCCGAAAAAGAACGTGCCCGGTGTGAGGCCGATGATACTTGGGATTTGCGGCGACCCGGCGATGAGGTTGAGCAGCACGACACCGGCAAAGAGCAGGAAGAGAAAGCCGACCTTTCGCCACGGAATCGTGGCCTCGTAGCGTTGTTTCTAACAGTGTAAACGACTCGTCAGTCTTCTCGTCAGCTCTCTATCGTCAATGAGTTTGTGTACACGTACAGGGTGGGCGAGCCTGGGTGCGCCGAGCAGTGGCGCTCGCTCTTGGTCGCCCCAGCACCCCCAGTGTTCGAGACGCCTCGCTTGAATAGCCTTGGCGACAGTGCGCTTGCCCATGATCACGAGGAGAACCACGAGAAGAATACACAGCAGCCACGACGGGAAGATCGAGTTGAGAAAGGTCCCAAAGCCAGCCCCCACTGCCACAGTCATCATACGCACGGTCAATATGAGATGAAGTCTATGCCCACTAATCCCATTGACACTACGTACTCAGTAGCACGGGCTGCATGACGAGCACAAAGTCCCAATCGATGAGCGGCTCTGTGGACGTGGACCGCGACTTGCGGATGTTGAGCAGAAAGTTGGCGATCGCTAGGAGCATTGGAGAAGCGTCAGTTGGGATTTTGGCCAATGCTGCTGATATCATCAAGAACGTACAGCCACCGACGATCGTGATACTAGAGAGCGGAATCGCGATCTACATAATGATAGTATCGCCCGCCATCAGTCAATTCTGAAGCCTCCGACAAGTGACAACACCTAGAGTGGTTCCGTACCTTGGGATCCAGTCCCATGATCAAAATGTAGATCGGATTCAGTACGCCGCCGCCGCCCGTCCCGCCACCCGCGGCGATGAACACGACCAAACCGGCCAATGCGATCGCGACGATCTCGTTCTGCGCGTACGAAAGCACCTGAGCCGCTGAATCTTGCACTGGCAGCTCCATCTTGCTCAACGGCGCCGTTGTGGCGTCCCCAAGGCGCAGCTTCGCCGGCGCCTCTTCGGCCGCTACGACAGCGGCGACCAGCAGCGCCGCGAGAAAGAGCACTTGCGTCCGTCTCATTATGCACGTGCAGACGCCCCAGTCGCGCGAGGGTCTCGAAGAACGGCACTGAACCCACTGGCGCCTAGAGGCGGAAGGCAGCGCGGCAGAACGGAAAGTGGTTCGGACTCATCTCTGTGCCATAAAGATCGTGTCCGACTGCGTTTTCCTCCAATCGTGGGATAGGACGATAGGTATTTTAGCCAATCCGATACGCGTATTCGTCCACATCAACCTTCAAGGCGTGACACGACGCCTGGATTGGGCAGGAGAGGCCGCATTGAAGTTATCCACTCTTTCTACGGCGCGAAGAAGAGCGTGCGGATGCTCTCGATGGACATGCCGACGGTGCTGACCATGAGGATCACGGCCATGGAGAAGACGATGAGCGACGGGCAGTTGTGTAGCGCTGCACGGCGCGGAAGAGGAAGACGTTCCCGAGAAAGGTCGTGGCAAAGCCCACGGGCAGCAGCACGGACGCGAGCGGGTAGTCGACGACGCCCTGCACGAGAAACTGCACCGACACGACTGCAAGAGGGTGAGGCCGTGTTAGTGTGTGTGGTGATGGCACAGGCAACGTACGCAGGCTGGAGAAGAGCACGACGGTCGCCGTGATGCTCGACGACGCCGTCGGGTCCACGCCCAGTTCAAGCAGCAGCGGGCCCGCGACGATGCCGCCGCCGAGCCCAAACATGCCCGAGATGACACCGTCCAACGCCGACACGAACGGGAACGTCTTGAGGAGTTGTGGCGTCCACTATGGACGGACAGTAGAGAAGGTAAATGTCTTGGTCAGTTGTGAAGAACTACTCTGTCCGTACCTTGATTTCTTTATCCGTCGCGATGTGGTCGGAGGTCTGCTGGCGGTGGTACGCCGCGACAATGTTCTTGTTGGAAAAGTAAATGAACACTAGCAAGAACACGGTCGGCAGCACCGACACGATCGAGTGGATCCTCGAGTCGGCGCGGATGCCCAATGCTGGGCATCGCCGCCGAGCCAGCGACGAGGTTGAGCAGCATGATCACTACAAGCAGCCCAAAGAGCGTCCCGAGCTTGCGCCATGGAATCTCGACGCTCGGCGCAGCTGCTGCTTGCGGCTTGCTGACGAGCGACGACACTTCGCTCTGTTGGCTGAAAAAGTTTCACGTCTCTTTCTTACTCATACGAACGCCCTTTTGCAATGTGCGGTAGCTCGTGACCACGAGCAGAGCGACTAGCAACACACAGAGCAGCCACGGCGGTGCAATGCGGTTCGCAAACGTGCCAACGGTCGCGCCGACTAATACCAGAGCAGCAAAGGTAGTCCGGTCAGTGCCTGGATGAGGATCCACAAAGCCTGGTAGTCCGCGGTGTAGGGCGTACGCAAGAGGTTTGGCTGCATGACGAGGATCAGGTCGTAGTCGATCACGGGCTGCGACGAGTTGCGGCGTGTTTTGCGCACGTTGAGGATGAAGTTGGCGACGGCTACATGCAGCAAACACACTGGTGAGGAACTTTTATGAGCGACGTAGCAAAACCAGTACTAATAGAGCGTACCACCACCAGCAATCGTGACGATGGACAATGGGATTGCGCGTTTTGGATCGAGGCCCAAAATGAGAATGTAGATCGGATCCAAGGCAACAAAGATCACGACGGCCGCGAGCGAGATCGCGAGGAGTTCATGGCGCGTGCCGCTGGCCGAGATGGCAGCGGTCGCTGCTGTTGCCACGGGGACACCGCCCTCACTGGCGCGCAACGCGCTGCTCGCCTGCACAACCATGGCCGCGGCGGCCGCCATTGCAGCGGTAGTGACGAACGGCGCAAGTGACGGCATCGGTGAGGATTGGGTTGGAGATCCTAGAGTGAGTACCCAATGGCTCCCTATTGCTGCGCGCCTCCTCTCGGAGTCTCCTATGGCCACTAAAGTTCGCTCTGAACCGACGCTTGCTTGAACACGCCACCACCTCCACCAAGCGCCCGTTCACAAGTCAAGACGGGAGATGATCGTCTTGTCCCCAATCACATAGCTCCATTCCACCACGTCGCAGACGACTCCCTTTCAAAATCATTAAGTATCGGCTCACTGGAACGAAGTTTTCACACGTCACATATTTTGAGAGCCCTCCAACTAAGTACGAAATAGTGTCGAATCGAACAAGATCAATTCGAATCACGACATGCTCACGAGTGTGCCATTCGCGGCGCCGCGATGGGCGAGCGCGACGTTGCGCAGCGCGCCGGCGCAAAAGCTTCGACTTGGCCACTTCCCGACGCCCATTTTCCCCTTTGAGCCGCCTGGTCTGCCCGACGGCGTCAAGCTCTTCATCAAGCGCGACGTAGGTTCTGCCTCACCACCTTGGATCCTTCATTCTCTTCTGACGTCTTGTACGTTCATACTTACTGCAGGACTTTAGCGGGCTCGAGACGTCGGGCAACAAGATGCGCAAGCTCGAGTTTATCTTCCAGGACGTACTCGCGCAAAAGGCTGACTGCATCGTGACCTGCGGCGGCCTGCAGAGCAACCACTGCCGCGCGACGGCGCTCGTCGCACGCATGCTCGGGCTCGACTCGTACTTGCTGCTACGCACAAACAAGCCCGATGAGGATCCGGGGCTTGTGGGGAATGTGCTGTTTGACCGGCTCATCGACGCGAAGATCATTCAGATGTCCCGCCAGGAGTATGGGCGCTACGGCAGCCAGGCCATGATCGAGGTTGGCGTCTTCACCCCACTGGAATTACTATCTGAGGATGGTATCCCAGGTTCTCATTCATGTGTGCTGGTAGAAAACGTGTGATCGACTCCGTGCCCAGAACCGTCGGCCGTACGCGATCCCTGTCGGTGGCAGCAACGGGCTCGGCACGTGGGGCTACCTGCAGGCCATCGACGAGATCCATACGCAGCTCCACGACACGCAGCTTGAGATCTCAGACCTCGCCTTTGCGTGCGGTTCGGGTGGCACGGCGGCTGGACTGGGGGTCGGCGCGTACTTGCACGCGACCCACGAGGCCACGCAGAACGCGACCACGTCGCTCCGCTTCTCCGACGGCAAGTGCCCGGTCCACGCATACATTGTGTGCGACAACGACGCCTACTTTTACGACTACATCGACACCAAGATCTTGCCGGAGATGGGCGCGTTGCCGACGCTTTCCTCGCGGTCCTTTTTGCAGATCACGAACTCCCAGGGCACGGGATACGCCCGCAGCACGGCCGCTGAGCTCGAGTTTATTACCAACGTTGCACGCAAGACGGGCGTCGTGATGGACCCCGTGTACTCGGGCAAGGCCCTCTTCCACCTCATCCGCGAGCTGAATGAGACGCCCGAGGTAGGCTCCTGCTGGAATGGTAATGGAAGTGGTGGGTGCATGACTGACTGATGCTTGCTCTCTGTGGCTTAGAAATTCGTCGGGCGGTCGATTCTGTTTGTCCACACGGGTGGCCAGTTTGGCCTCTACGACAAAGTCGACCAGCTCCAGAACGTCTGCGACGAGAACGTCGTCGAGCCTTTTGTCATGGACGACTAGAGACCCCCTGTGCATTCAAAGCACGTGAGCTGTTCGACTGCTCTCTCAGGGAGAATACCTAGTTGGTCTAGAAGTTTTCCTCCCACGAGTCGAGTTCTGTATTTTTGTCCTTGATGATCTCTCCTATTCCATGGCATCCACCCACACAAGCTGGTTCAAATTCTTCGGCCCTTGCGAAGCTGGAGCACCTATTGTAAGAAGTCGGGGTCGCTGGCTCGTTACTCCTCAGCTTGGTCCCGCGGAATGGAATGAAAGGGGACGTATTAGCAGTTAATCCTTGTGTCTCGTGCGCAGCGCATTGCGATCACCAAGATACTTGCTGGTATGGTGGCATAAAAGTAATTTTGTATAACATATCTGTATATAAAGCGAATTCTGTGGTTGCAGTTTTGCCATCTTCAATGCGCACTTCGTATGAGTTACGGTTTTAGTAGAGAACCGTCATCCATGGTGCCGTCTAATCCGGATTTAACAGAGCGTCTGTAGCCAAGGCTGGACAATGATTGACGTCAGAAGCGTCCGGCAATGTGCCATAATCCTTTCGGCACCGCTCGGTCTCAACAGCATGCTGCTCGCACGCAACGCTCTCCGGTAATGGAACCCAGAAGCACGAGTTCATCTCTCTCTTTCGCGCGATTCTAACTCGTCTTATTGCAGCGCCAGCAGCGCCTTCTCTTCGAGGTCATCCGGCCGACTCGTGCGCGGCTTCGCCTCGCGAGGCGATGACAAGTACGACGTCGTGATTGCCGGCGGCGGCGTCATGGGCTGCTCGACGGCGTACCATCTCGCGTCCACGACGGACCTCAAGATCGCCGTGCTCGAGCGGGACCCATCGGTACTGTGTCTACAGGACTCTTGCATGGAGGAGAAGCGAAAAAGCTGACATTCACATCTCGTAATCCCTAGTACAAGCGCGCGTCAGCCATGCTGTCGGCCGGAGGCATCCGCCACCAGTTCTCGGAGCGCGCCAACGTATTGCTGAGCCAGTACGGCACCGAGTTCTTGCGGTCGATCCCATCGCGACTCCGCGTCGACGAGTCCCAGGACGCGCCCGACATTCAGTTCGTCGAGGGCGGCTACCTGTTCCTCGCGAGTGAGAATGGCCGCGCCGTGCTGGAAGCCAACCACAAAGTGCAGCGGTACGTAGTGAGCGCATCTTCCCCATTGTCCGTTGGGGGATCCAGCACTAATAAATGTCGATCACCATAGGGAAGTGAATGCCAGTGTCGACATGCTCACGCCCGAGCAGCTCCGCGCCAAGTTTCCGTGGCTATCGACCGACGGCGTGGTCGCCGGCACGCTGGGCGTCGATGGTCAGGGCTGGTTCGATCCGTGGTCTTACCTGACGGCGCTCAAGCGCAAGTCCGTGGCGCTCGGCGTCGACGTGATCCAGGGCGAAGTGAAAGGGTTCGATCTCGACGACCAGGCCAACCGGATCCAACGTGTGCTCTTTGACCAAAAGCATGGCGACGGCGTGGTCCGCAAGAGCATCGCGGCCGACAAAGTGGTCAACGCTGCCGGCCCGTGGGCGAGCAAGCTCCTGGAGATGTGCGGCAGCATGGACTACCCCGTGAGGCCACGGTACGGCACTGCGCGTCCCTCTCTTGCTGCTGGATCTCCTGCTAACATTTGATTCCCCATGACAGAAAGCGATCAGTGTTTGTGTACCACTGCCCACATGAAGAGACGTGGAAAGGCCCGTCGGCGTCGCCGTTGGTCGTGGACCCCACGGGAATCTACTTTCGCCGCGAAGGCTCAGGCGGCCAGTTCGTGTGCGGCGTCTCGCCCGACGAAGCGCAAGACCCGGACGGCATCACGGACGACGAGCTCGACTACCCGGACCACGAGCTCTTTGAGAACGTGATCTGGCCCACGATCGCCGAGCGTGTGCCCAAGTTTGAGGACATTAAGCTCGTCAACGCCTGGGCCGGCTGGTACGAGTACAACACGTTCGACCAGGTAAGACGATCCGTGTTGACATCAGTTTGATTGGATACTAACTGTAGTCTCTCTCCTTACTACAGAACGCGATCATCGGGATCCACCCGGACGTGCCCAACATGTACCTCATCAATGGGTTCAGCGGCCACGGGCTCCAGCAGTCGCCTGGCGCCGGCCGCGCCGTCGCTGAGCTCATTGCGCACGGCAAGTACGTGACCGTGGACGCATCCTGCTTCCACTTTGAACGCGTGCGCGAAAACAAACCGTTTTTGGAGAAGAACATCGTTTAGGTCGCAATCCCTTTTTTTAATGGCGATGGATGTTTAGTGACTTTGGTGGCTGCACGCGGATTTCGTTGATGGTCTGCGGTGTGCCATTGGCTTGCTGCTTCTCCCGTACCTCGTTGATGCGGCGGTTCACAGCGCGAAGCACGTGCTTGTACTCGGCGATCTCTCGCTTGCGTAAGCCAGCGAGCTGGTCGGCGAGCTGTCGTCCTTTCTCGAGCCGCTCGAGCTGAAGCTTGGCGGCAACGTCGCGTTGTCGCGTTTTCTGTTTAAACTCTTCGGCGTATCGTTCGTGCTTGTCGAGCAGGTCACTAAACTCGGTCTGGAGGGCTAGTAGCTCTTCGTTGCGGGCCGCCAGCTCGGCCTCCGCTTTCCGGGTCTCTTGCTGCGCGATCTCCTTCTCTCGTATCGAAATCTTCTCCCGCTCTTCTAGTACCACACAGCGACTCCTCAGATCTTGGAGTTGTAGCCGCAGTCGGCTCTTGCTGTCGTCGGCGCTTCGGTCCCGGTCTCGTCTCTCGTCGTACTGGGACCGCAGGAGCTGCTTTTCATAGCTGGACGCCGCAATCGTCTCTTCCAATGTCTTCTTCTCTTTCTCCACTGTCTCTACACACGTCTCTAGCTGCTCGATTTTGGTTTGCAGCTCCATGGCATGTTGTTCGGCTTCTTCACGGGCGTGTTCAGAGGCGTCCAGCTCAAGCCGCAGCGTTTCATTCTGCGTCTCGTGCTCGCGGAGGATCTGGTCCCACAGCTCGCGCACACGCTTGGCATCGGCCTCCGTGCGCTGGATAATCGTATCCCGCTCAAGCAACACGATCTGGATCTCCTCACGAGCCTGCTCGAGCTCGGCCGCGAGCGTATCTTTCTTGGCGATCTCTTTCTTCCACTTGGCTTCGGCATCGCGCAGCTCGGCCGCGAGACTCGCGTTCTTGTCAGCCGCGACATTGCGGCCCATGAGCGTCATTTGATGGCGCCCTTTCTCGTCGTCCAACTCTTTTTCGAGCTGCATGACTTTTTCTGTGAGCGCCTGCTTGGCCTGCCGCGCGCGCTGCTGCTCGTGGAGAATCTCGAGCTCTTTGGCTTGGAGCTCGTGGTCTAAGCCCACCCGCGCAGAGCGCTCCTGGCTCAGTTGCCGCGTGAGCTCATCGATACTGATGCGCAGCGCATCGCGCTCCTCCTGGACGCGCCGTGTGATCTCCTGGATGCCTGCACTTACGGCAGTTGCCATTCTGTATCAATGGCAAGATTGGGGAGCTACGGATTCGAACGTCTGGCAATTTTCCATTTTGGCGGGAGGATACTAAGTACGACCGCGCGCAAAATGAGAACCTAACAGTAGCGTACTTAGCAGGAGTGTAGCCATTTATAGCGCCAATGCAAATAAGAATTTGTGTCGCGGACGAGAGCCTAATGTATGACGACACGCTGCATCTTTAAAATCACGGTGATTAGGCAGGCGTGCTTTCTTGATGAACGGATCTGCCGAATATCTATTCTCCGCTCCAGCCGAGACGAACAGGGATCATGTCAGACTGTATCAAAGAGTGCGCATCGCCGGGCTCAGTCACTAGGGGATCAGTCTCGTTTTGGTAACCATAACGCGATACAGCGACACACAACAGCCCTCCAAAAACAGAGCTTAGTCGCCTCCTCACTGTCTTTCCTATGGGCCTCTGCAGCAGTCGCCATGCGTCGCCCTTGGCGGTGTTCATGGGCCTCGTGACGACGCGCGGAAAGCTCACCAAGGAACAGATCCAGATGGTCGACACGTACCTGCCGGACTCTGTATCCACGAGCTATCGACGGACCACCATCGCCAGATCGCTGCGACTCACTGGGACGCTGTGTTCAGGGAGTCCCGAACGAGCTCGGTGCCTCGCTCCTACAGCGTCAGAACAGTGAACGCCGACAGCGAACGCGACCCCGCGCGAGACAGCACAACCGCGGCCAACACACAAACCGGGTCTAAAGTCGGCGCGCTGTATGACGCATTCTAAGCGCACCTCGACCACTACTCGCCCGAGCTCAAGCCGCTTTTCGGGTCGTCGCTTTTCGTCAAGAGCAAAGTGCTCGTCCACATCAGTGCCGGCATGCGGTCAATTCTCGCGAGCGAACACGTTGCGGAAAGGCTGACGATGCTCACGAAGACCCACATGCGTTTTGGCGTACATCTCAACCATTTCAACGCGCTCGGGAACGCACTGCTCCATGCGATGGCCAGTGTATCGGAAGACGCGTGGACGGCCGAGGTCGCTGACGCTTGGCGACGCCTCTTTGCCCACTGCAGCGCCATGCTGCTGGTGACCCAGAAGAAGATGAGTGAGCAAAAGGACAACGCCAACCACAGCCGGTCAATCGCTGTGCATGCCCAGTCGTAGAGCAAGACTCCAGCAAATAAAACAGGCACACAGAAAAACGTTCAGGTGTGCAGACCCAGTTCCCCAACCAGAAGAAAAAGGTAGTCAAGGGTTGTGCAGGTTGCATGATAGAGCCTGCAATGTCTACGTTCTGCCTTGGAGACTGGAAGTAAACCGGAGCAAGTTTTTTCTGACACAACACAGTGTAGCCATGTTCCAGTCGATGGCTACATTTGAAGAGGTGTTATCAGGTTTGAGAGGGCGTGTGTGCCCTTTCGCTGCGTGATGGTCGCCAGCAGACGAAAGACTGGGATAGGAGACCACGAAAAATGACAGTCAACGGAGGAGAAAGTGGGAATCCAATTGCCGAGAAACGGCGGCAGCGTGTACGTAATCCGCCGCCTTGGTGTCTATTACTCTCCCCAGGGCTTACCGACTGTGTCCAATCCTATAGAAACTGGAGAATCAGCGGCTCGAGGCCGCCGCAAGGCAGCGTCAAGAGGAGCTACGAGTCCAAAAAGAGCTAGAGCGCAAGAGACAAGAGGACGGTGCGATCTTGACACGATGTGCCCTGCACACTGGTCGGACTGACCATGGCTTCTCGATATGAATTACCAGAACGGTTCGCGGCCGAGCAACGGCGGCTCCAAGAGCTTCACAGGCTCAAGCGCCAGCGCGAAATCGAATTGGAGCGGATCGCAAGTATCGAACGCAATGAGCAGGATCGCATTCTCGCGATTGAACGCGAGCTCAAGCTCATTGGCGCCTTCTGTACGCGCGAGATTTCGTTGCCGTCCGTCCCGCAGTGCTGTGCCGTGCTATCGCCTGCGTCGCTCGAGAAGGCGATTGCCGGGGTCGAAGAGCCGCTCGTATTCGTCGCCGACGTCTCGGGCTATATCCACGTGGTTCGTATGCGCGACACACGCGCGCTGTTTCGAATCCGCATTGACTATGAAACGGCCGTTGTCACAGCGGACGGCACGATCCGCCTGACGTCCATGGTACGTGGATTACTTCCTGCTCCTTCTTCTTCTCCATTAGACTTCTTCTGACCGTCCCACCAACCGAAAGTGCACCACTCGATCTGGTCACTTGATCTGTACGTATCCACTTCCAGCTTTCTCGCAGACATTTTGTCGGGAGGCTGACGGGACCCGTCAGTATGCAACCAACAGCGTGGCGTTCTCACCGTCTACGATCTCCCACATCTCACGGCGCAGTATCACACGGCATCCTTACCCTCCCTAGTTGACACTGTGCCAGTGATCACAGGCTCTTCCTCGCTGGTAACGACGTATGCGTTTTCGACCGGACGGATCCGAGCGGTCTGCGTGGACGACACGGCCAATGAGCTGTTCGTGAGTGATGAGCTCCGCCACTGCGTCCATGTGCTGACCGTGAACCCGACGTCGTGCCAACACCAAGCGACTTCGCTCGGATCCTCCGACCAGCAATCGCATAGCAAACCGCCGATCCTGTGGTCGCGCACGTTTGGAGCAAAGGGCCACGGCCGCGGCCAGCTCCTCGGGCCAGCGGGGCTCGACGTCTCCCACTACCATGTGCTCGTGTGTGATCGCGGCAACCACCGCATCGCCGCCTTTACGAAACGAGGCAGCTTTGTGACGGCGTTTGGCTCGAAAGGGTCCCAGCCCGGTGAGTTCCTAAACCCACGAGACGTCAAGCTCGCAAATATTCGAAAGGTGAGCCTGCTACTAAATCCATGGGGAGCTTCCACAATACTGACTCTCCTGCCGAGATCTCTCTCGCTAGCGCGCGTTGTCTCGCGGTCTTTCTGCCAACGACAGCGATATTTCCAATGAACAGTTCGAGATCATTATTGCCGATCTGGGCAATTTCCGAGTGCAAATCCTCACAGAAGGTGGTGTACTGCTTCGCGTACTCTCGCTGCTTTCCGGTTTCGACCAGATCCACTTCCACCAGGGCTTCCTCGCGGCGCGTCACTCGCAACTGCTCGAGTCTTACGCTTCGATCGGCTTGCCACTACCGTCACTCGCAGGCGCCACACTCTCGGGGCTTTTCGGATTAGCAGAACGTCTTCATCCTTCCTGTGTGACGTACCAAAAGGTCACCGACAATGTCCACGCGATCCGCGATGACGCTGCGCGGTTCCACCGCGCAGCGTCACACGAGCGGCGTCGCGTACGTGGCCAAGGACCGCGAGATCGTGGTTCTGGACCGGCAAAACGCCAAGCTGTTTGTGTACAGCATCGACGGCTCCAAGTCTATGTGGGCCAATCTGCCGCGATCGCCACCGTCCACGGAGGAGCCGCCGAGGGGCCTTAGCAGCGTGCACTCGAGTCTGGTCGTCCACGACAAACTGTACGTAAGCGATCCGCTGTCGCACCGCATCGCTGTCCTCCAGTACCCGTCGCTATTGTTCGTTCGGTTCCTTGGTGCGACGACGTATGGGGACCAGACGTTGTGCTCAGAGGGATTTCTCCCAGGCGAGCTGAGGTTTCCTACGTACCTCGCCACGTTCCACGACCACAACGAGCTACGGCTGCTGGTCGCCGACAGTGGCAACCACTGCGTCTCTGAATTTGACCCGGTCTCAGGCGAATGCTGCGGTCGCATTGGTGGCGGCTTTGGCCATCTCGACGGCTACATGGACTCCCCACAGGGTCTCGCAGTCTACGAGAACCGGTGGCTGTTTGTATGTGACCAGCGAAACCACCGCGTGCAAGTCTTTGACTTGGAGACCAAAGCATTCGCTCGCTCCATCGGAAAAGAACAGGGTGTGCAACCAGGCGATTTCAGTTTCCCAGCGTCAGTCGCCGTCTGCGGCGCACTGCCGCGCGTCGACAAGTGCCACTTCGGGGCCTTTCGTGACGCCAAGTACTGCGTGGGCGACGCCGGCAACCACCGCGTGCAAGTGCTGGCCATGGAAAACGACATTGTGTTATGGATCATCGACGCGAGCCACACGCCGTTTGAACTTCCTCTGCTTCCAACGGCCGTTCTATTCCACGAGACGAGCAGCTACGTACTGGTCGTCGACAGCACGAACCGCAGTGTCGCCATCTTCCGCCACGACGGCTCGTTTGTCGCGGCGTTTGGCAGTCAGTTCGAACCGGAGAATCGCTTCCAGCGACCGACCAGTGTTCAAATCGTGAAAGCCTCACAAAGTACCGAACCTCAGAAAGTGGTCGTCATGGATGCCGAGCGGCTAGCGATCTGTACATTTGAACTGCAGTCAGGCTCTCTCTCTAATGAAGGCTGATCTCGCTCATCTCGGTGCCACTGCCACTCTCTAGCTTGTCCATCTCCGACTCGTCTTCGCCCGAGCGAACGATGCTGCCGCGCGGGCTCTGCGTGGGCGAGCCGGGCGGCGTCACATTGCTGCTCTCGTCCCGCGAGCCGCCCATATTGGTCGACTCGACATTCAGCGACGCGTACGATCTCCGGGATCGCTGAGCGTACACGCGCACCGCGATCACGGCACCCAGCCCAGCAGCCAGAACCACCGACCCGACCAGCAACGCAATACCCAGCGAAGTGAGTCCGCCTTCACTGGTTGCGATCTGTCGCTTCCCGGCATTGGGCGTTGGCACCGAGGCATTCGCATTCAGATTCGTGGCGGCGCCGCAGTCAACGGACGGGTTGGCTCCACTGGCCGTCGCGTTTGCCATGCCCGGGAGATCAATCTTGTCACCAAGCGTCTTTACAAACTTAGCAATAATAGCAAAGTTCGGTGTGCCCACGCCCGTGACGGCGTCCCACCCGGCGGTCGCGCCAAATGAGTCGTCGCACTTTCGCCCACTGCCCTTGGACGCGGCGTTGTTGCCCACGACGACATCATTGAACGCCAGCGGCTCGTGCTCGGCCAAATAGTAGACGAGCGGGTTAATGAAGCCCAGCGGTGGTTTGCCGGCGTTCAGGCGAATGTCGTTCCACAGCGTGACCATGGCGCCGACCACGGGTGTCGACGCCGACGTGCCCGAGACCTGCGACATGTGCTTGTTCACCTGGATCATAAAGCTCGCGCCCAGCGCCGAGATATCCGGATAGCCTCGTCCACTGGCATTGAAGAATCCCGCGCGCGTTGGAATGCGCTTGGTCGTGAGGTACTTGTCGACGGCCTTCCGCTGGTAGTCGGGGCGAGCGTAGACGCTGGAGAAGCCCCCGCCGCCCGTGATCATGCCGCCCATCTCGCCACTGCACACGACCTCTTCGTCCGTGTGGAAGAACTTCTTCTCGTCTGGCGACGGCGCACTCAGCGTCATGGTCGCGCCTACCGAGGTAATGTACGGACTCGCCGAGGGCCACTGCGGGCCGTGCTTGTTGCAGGCTTCTGCTGGGGGGATGTGCATGAACTCGGGCCGCAAGCCTGCGACGCCGTCGTCGCCGCTCGCGATCAGCACGGTGATGCCGCGGAGGCCCATCTTGATGAGCAGCGTATCAAAGAGCCGGGCGTAATCCGCGCAGATCTGGAAAATGTGTTCTTCGTCGTCGGCGTAGCTGATCGAGACGACGTACGGAGGTTTCTCCATCGCGAGCACGTTCTCGGCAAACTCCACAAACGGTTCGTCTTCGACCGAGAACGGATTGCTGCCGTTCATGGTCCAAATGTACGTCGTCGTGTTCCGCGCGAGGCCCGTGAGATACTGGACGTCGAGACTCGCTTCAATACTGGCCCGAGCCGGAATATTCTCGCGGTCTCCCTTGGCGATCAGCCGCGGCATGGGCTCGCCCGCCAGGTACTTGTCGTGGAACGTCTTGAGGTCGTCGGGGCTCCAGGATTCCGTGTAGAAGGACGGGAGCAGTTGAGAATTGGACTCGTTGGTCACGACGAGATCGTCCGGGATGCCGTACATGCGGCGGACCTTTTCGAGCGTGCCGCCGCCGATGGCCGTTCGTGAAGAGGCCGTGAGTGGCGCCGAGGCCGCTAGGGCACGGAGGGCCAGTGGGTGCGTGTTGACACTGACAAAGGCAACGTGGTCGACGAGGTGGGACGGCACGTGGAGCGGCGATGACGCCCGCACGAGCCGCCGAGGGAAGTGGCTCAGGGCCGCTCGTGGCTCGTACTCGTGGAGCTGCGCCTCGAGCATGGCTTCCAGTCGCCGTGCACGCATGGAGACCTGGTTGCATCATTCGGACCAGTTAGAAACCGATTATAATTGGGTTACCATCATAACGTACATGTAGCGTGTTGGTCGTTTCCGAGAACCGTGTGGGGGACGACGGGTCAGCGAATGGCTCGACCCATGCGCGTAGTGCCTCGAGCGCACGCGCGTCGGGTGCGCCGAGGGCATCGGCCTGCTGCTTGGTCAGGTGGCGACCGTAGGCGGTGCTCCTACAAAACAATGATGAAGCGCTGAGCCCTCCAGGAATCCCAGCAATCAACATAAAGATGATAAAAGACATACTGCGGGTCAGAGACGCTGTAGAGCGTTCGCTCGAGCGTCTCAAAGTCGCGCGGCGTGAGCGCGATCGCGAGCGGCACGAGCGCGTCGCCGGGGACGCGGTCGAGCCGCCGGAACGCGTGGCTCGTGAACGCGCCAACGTCGAGCGCGCGGGCAGGTGCAGTGAGGAGCAGCACATAGAAGAGGCACAGGAGAGACCGTAGTCTCCATGCTCTCTCTCCATGGGCGCCCTGCGCGGACGAGCGGACGGACGCCATATTGAGCTGCCCGAGTTCAGCTGAACAGCTCATACTGGGGGGAGATAACGGCAGGGCAATGACCCAATCACCCAAGGATGGCGTGGGATGGACAGTCTACTACAATAAGTTATTCTGAAGGCAGTCAAACGTAAACGAGTTTTTCCTGTGTTTATCCAGAATCGATGTTTAGCGCAGTTTTAACTGCTCTAAAATTATCGTCGAGAAAGTTTGTGAAGACGGTGGCTCACGCACGCGACTGTGCCGCCACCACGACGATTGCATTTCCGATCACGGGTTGGTTACTGGAGGTCACTCTCCAATGTTCCCCGTGATGAAGCAAATGGACGCCAAGGGATCGAAAACGCGAAACCCAGGCGTGGAGGCGAGTGCGCGCGTGCACGACGGTGCGTATGCGTACCTTCTTGCACTTGGTGTTGGTGTCCAAATCCTAATGGCGTGTTGATTCGTAACAGAACAACGCCGCTACCGCGAGCGCGATCCAGAGTTGCAGCAGGCGCTGGACGACCACTACGAGTTCATGATCAGGCACATCGATCCGATCGTGGGACCTGCCATCGAGCAAGTGCTGCTCTACCAACCAGACCAACCCGCCGACTTCTTG